>CM052088.1:9516904-9536666 GCA_028453745.1 Agapostemon virescens
ACATTTTTCTGTACAAGGAGTCAGAAGGAACGGATTTCAGCGATTAGTCGCTATTTGCGCAAGATGGTTCCAGGTCGAGTTTGGATCATTCGTATACCTAAAATTCACGGTTCACTAGATTTAGGAATGGTCGCTAATAACCTAGCAGACAGGTTCCCCGGGCAGGGACAAAAAACCGGGCAGCCATTAGACGAAGGAAGAGACGAATTTAGCTTATCCGAGTCTAGGATGGATGCGGTAATTTGCCGAAACTGTCCTGGAACTGTCTTGGCCCATGACGGTCCCCGAAACAGAGAGATGTTATTAGGCAAGACGTCAATCAATTTCGTCCCAATCAGACGTTTGTCCCTGGAAATGCCCCTCGGCACCGCCCTTCTGTCTGTGTGGTCGTCCGCGAGTTAATGATCCTCTAAAATATGTCATTAAGTTCAGACGCTGCCAGCTGATATTCACGGCGATTGGGGTGGATCACTGCCAGTATTATTCCCGGTTGACAGTAATTACACGCGTGTAAGCGCCGAGGATCTCATCAGTAGAGACGCATCCCGTGGCCTGGCTAACATTGCGGTTGTAATGAATGTACGGAATTATTTCAATTGCCTCGAACATTCTGTTACTTCTTATTTACCTCCATGATCAATTAGGGGAAAGCAGTTTATCCAATCCGGCTGTTTCAGAACTACGTGCACTTACGTGACGATGATAAAACACAAACGATGTCGATAAATAATACGCATGGTTAAAGCAACAATCGTTTGCCAGTTGAAATTCATTTTCTGCTCCGAGTTTAGTAAACTATTGCTTCTTTGTTAACGTTAACCCCTTGGCCTATAACAACGAGTCAGACTCGTGATCAGGATTTCGAACAGAATCCTTTAAACATGTGTTTCCTTAATTTTCTTTCAACAGAAAGAACATTCTATTTAATCTCTGATCGCATACAGTCGACTTATCTTTTTGTCGTTTCGCGGAGGATAAAAAAAATCTAGTCACTGTTATCAGAAAATAAATCGTAGGCTAAGGGGTTAAACTTGTAGAGCATTAGAATTTGCTAGTCATAAAAATTACGGGATTTAATTATTTGGATTTTGTGCGATTTTTATTGCATTTTTGAATGATTGAATAAAGAAATTTGTTGAATAGATACGGAGGCAATTTTATAATTTCAATAATTGTGAAATGAAATATCTGGGAAGGGTTGGTTGAACAAAGGGTTATGATAACTTAGTGTTGAATACTCCCTGCGTGAAGATGCTGCTTAAATTTTTATAGTATGTAACTAAGCTAACTTTTCTGTAAATAGTTATGTTATTCAAGTTTGATACACATTTTTTTTAATTTAACACTTTGATTGCCATGTCACCTATATATGGGTGACAGAATTATTTGCCCATGTACAAAAATAAATTTCTAAGTTAACATATTTGTTACACTAAATTTAGTTGAGCTCTGGTGAATACATGAAATTTGAAAGATAATTATGTATTGTACATTTTACGTTATCAATCATTGCTTCATTAAATAAATCACGTTGATTTTACGGAATTTTCGAGGTCGTTGGTTGAACAGTTAAAGTGTTAATAGTTGCATCACAAATTTATTATCTTTGGAAACGAGAAGAATTGATCATACGTTAATTAGTTGACATTAAATTTGTTGAACATAAAACTGTAATTATTTAAGTAATGAAAAGACCAATGATTAGGAATTTCTTACCATAATAGAGACACAGTTTGTAAATAATTTTTATGGTGGAGGTAATTAGAGCAGTAGTAAGTATCAGATAGTGTAGTAATAGTTATGGTAGGGTAATTTTAAGATTTTTCTGAAAAATGGTCAATTTCTCATACAAGATCAATTACCAGCATTTATTTTATATGAATTCATACAAAGTCAAAACAAGAAAATGGCGTCAACAACGTTCGATGGTAACTATTGGGTTGTCTGAAAAGTACGTGCCAATTTTTACAGAAAATTAAAACGCAATGCATTTAATTTTATATTTATTATTAAATTTAAAATTTATTTTTTTTTATTTTAAATTTTTATTAAATTTATTAAATTTGTTTACGATTGCTCGTCCTTGCAACGATTAAATTTTTTGTAAAGATCGTTTCAAACAATGCTGCAGCTATTTTCAATAATGCCTGAGGCCACCGTTCAAGTTCAAAGGGTTAAAAATAAAAATAAATCGGTACGATCAAATCAAATTCCAGTTTCACGTTTACAGACCTAACATTTCAATCCCTAAACTTACCCACGTACCCAGCATTAGGGTAATCACGGTCCGTCGACCCGGCGCACTACAAAAACGCAAACATAAACACATCAGGCACCGATCGAATATGAAAATAAGTCGAGCCGGACAAAATCACAGGGACACGAGGTGTCCTGGCGAACAAGTTTGTACGGGACACAGTGTGGCATGGTACGGCCATCGGCTCGCATAAATTTCCGAAACAGCACGCCGCGCCGATCCGTCCGTGTTCCTAAGTCCCTAAATCCTCGTCGTGTAATCTGCGATGCAAATTCCCTTATAATTGATTCCTCTCTTTCTACGATCGAGCGTTTAGCTACCAGGTCTCTCAGGCGGAGGGGTCAGGCGAACAAGATGAGTCGGTGTAAGCCGGATTATTCTCTGCTGGATACACCTGCCGTGTTCCCACGTGAACATCAGGTACGTTCGCGGTCGTCATCGGTACCAAAAACGACTGCCACGAGGGTAGGACACCGAGTGTACGGGAGTGGGGGTGTTCCATCGCGATCAGTATTCTCGATAATGGCGGGAGAACCATTAGATAGACATCTTCGAGAGGGTGCGGGGACGGGGAAGGGAGGAGAGACGTTCGATATAATAAACGAACGAGCACGATCGAATCGAGCGGGACAAGTTCGAGGCCCAGTATTCAGTGTCAATCAGGGAAAGTGATTTCTAAAGGCCTGAGAAGGAACGGTGTCGTGAATACTGGCACGGAAACCCTATACAGACCCTGTCGGGGTTGGCGTTCCCTAGCCGTGGCTCGATTACCGTGGCTGCTTTAAATTATAAAACCAATTTCCGTCTGCAGGAACGAGGTCGTCCCGGGGTCACCGTGCATAATGAGCGCCGATCGAACACGGATGCTCCGGTTTTCTTCCCTTACATCCATCGGAGACGAGGATGCACTCCTTTCCGCGTGGGAGGACTCCTTCTCTTTCGTTCATTCTTTATTCCCATTTTTTTTGCTCACAGTGATATGTGAATACTGTATTGTGTGCGAGAGCTGAGCTTCCAAAGACTAGCAACTACCCTTAAACTGATGGTTACGAGTGTTAAGAAGTCTTTTAGAATGTCAGGAACAATTGGCTGCTTTTGCCACCATTTTTAAGGGGTGAGTTTTCATTTCTTTTCCTTTGTTTTCGTTTTTATGCAGTCTGGGTGACATTTCAGTGGTTGATAATGACTTCGATAATGAAATTGTCGAGGACATTTATTAAATGTTTTTTCACGAGTCCAGAAATGTTAAAAATATTTATTACACTTATTAGAGGATGAATTCTTCACCCTCCCACCTTCTTTTTCCAAATTCTATATTGCCTACAAGAATTTTCAACTGCCTTGATTCATAAATTGATTGTTACATCTATAAACAAGTACTTACATTTTTGAAATTTTGGACTTTGTTAATATCTATCTTAAGTCACTATATCCGACGATCGTGAGTTTGTATATTTCATAAAAACGAGTGAATTAACCCCTTGCCATATAATGACGAGTTAAATTTATGTTAAATATTTAAATATTGAAGTAGGTGTAACAGTATGAAAGATATAAATTGTTTTTCCTGTCCTTTTACATTTTTAATGATGAATATGTTATAATAACTTTAGTCACAACGAAAGTGGACAATTGGTTGATACGATATTCTGCAAATTAAAAAACCTGACCGCCTGTAATATAATTTAAATAATTCTGATCGACGCACCTGCAGTCGATCCTGTAATCCAGTTTACAATACCCAGTTTAATTCTGCAGCTGATCATGGCCGATAAGCGAATAATCCGGCGGATAATCTAGATCCAGGCAAAGTTCGTGGCCGCGTGAGTCACACGCGTTAGTCTCCTCCGTCGGTGAACCAAGATCTGCCGCGGCTAATCGAATCATCAAGTCCCAATTAATTAATCGGGCGCATTCCACGACGGATTCCGAGCACGCGCGCGCCCACGAGCCTCTCGCTGCTTTTGTTTCGTGCACGCTGACCGAATGATTCAAAGTCCTCCCGGTTCAGAAGACAAGTAGCCGGCATTTGCACGCTCCGCTCGATGACTCAGTGACCGCAATGCCGCTCGCGCGGCGTCGGCGGCGGCTATTAAATGGCACCGTGCTCATAAATATAAATCATATGGAATTGTTTTGTTGCTCCGCGATGCTCCTGTCGGCCACGACCCTGGGAAACAGCTGTCCGCCTAACCGAGCCCCGGTACAATGTCTCCAAATTTGGTCTCGCGAATCTGCCGGCGGACTATAACTCGCCGCGTGTCCCTGCCTGCGGGTATCTTGTCTCGCCCGAGACTCGCGAGACTCTGCCTTGAAACCCTTGCTCGCGATCATCTATTTATAGCGTTTATTTATTGTTCTCCAACCGATTAATGCACTTCACCTTGATACTTCGCCGCGGACGGCTCGATGGGCCCGAAACGAACACACTAACCCCCTTGCATCGATCGAGTCACGCTCGCGATGAGGATTTCGAGCAGGAGTTACTATTGGGTTATTTGCAAAGTAATTTCGTTTTTTCCCGACAGAGGATTTAATTGTATTTTTTTTGCACCCAACTTCACACTTAAGCCGCATAATCATTATATGTTTTGAGAGCTGATATAGCAAGGCTTGTGTGTGAAAAAGTCCAATTGATTCTACGAAGTAGTTTTTGGTTGGTGCCCTTTTAAATATGGAGAGCAATAAGCAGCATTTTCGTCATATTTTACTTTTTTACTATAGAAAAGGTAAAAATGCTGTTCAAGCCAGAAAAAAATTAACCGATGTGTATGGAGAAGATGTGTTGACAGTACGCCAGTGCCAGAACTAGTTTGCAAAATTTCGATCCAGCAATTTTGATGTCGAAGATGCACCACGTTTTGGAAGGCCGGTTGAAGCTGATAAAGACACGATAAAGGCATTGGTTGATGCAAACCGGCGAATAACAACGCGTGAGAGGTTAAATTTATCAAATTCAACTGTTTATGACCACTTGAAAGGCCTGGGTTTAACCTCGAAGCTCGATATATGGGTTCCCCATGTTCTCACGGAGAAAAATTTGTGTCGTCGCGTTGACGTCTGTGATTCGCTTCTCAAACGTCACGAAAATGATCAATTTTTGAAGCGCATCATTACTGGAGACGAAAAATGGGTTGTATATAACAATGTCAAACGCAACAGATCATGGAGCAAAAAAGATGAATCGGCTCAAAGCATTTCTAAAGCCAATATCCATCAAAAAAAGGTGATGCTGTCTGTTTGGTGGAATTTTAAAGGAATCGTTTTTTTGAGCTTTTACCGGATAACACAACAATTAATTCGGAAGTCTACTGTCATCATCTGAACAAACTGAATCATGCACTTCAACAGAAAAGGCCAGAATTAATCAAAAGGAAAGGTGTAGTTTTCCACCAAGATAATGCGAGACCTCATACAAGTTTGGTCAGTCGCCAAAAGCTTTTACTGCTTGAATAGAATACAATGCCACACCCACCATATTCTCCAGATCTGGCACCTTCGGATTATTATTTGTTTCGGTCACTGCAAAATTTTTTAGACGGTAAAAACTTCACTTCAAATGAGGAGGTCAAAAACTACCTCGATCAGTTTTTTACCAGCAAAGACCAAAAATTTTATGAGCGTGGAATCATGCTACTACCAGAAAGTTAGCAAAAGGTATTGGACCAGAATGGCCAATATATAATTTAATAAAATATTTGTTCATTATACGAAAATTGTTTTTCATTATTACAAAAAAAAAAACCAAATTACTTTCCGAACAACCCAATAACTTTGTGAGTTTGTCATTTCTATCGAAACGAAATGCAATTCTTTTTTTTAATCATTGGAGACTACTTAAATGATAAATATTAATTGCTTGGTAGTTTTAGATTCACTGCAGACTTAGAAATAAGTCACGGTGCAAAGGGTTGAAGAAGACTGTCTTTTTATTAGGACGTATCAAAAGTAATTTTCCATCATTAAAGGGACAAGCTATAGTAACTGCCTGGAAATGTGCTGTTGTTTCTTTAAACTTAAAACAGTGTAGCTTGTTGAATCAAAAATAATTTTTCTCCGTTAAAGAGGCAGACCATATTGAATATCCACAAATGTACTGTTTTAGAGAATTTCCTTAAAGATAATTAATACGTGAAATATTCTGATATTTTACAGTAATATTACCATCATTGTCAACGTCATTCTCTATATTTCTTTCAAAGTAGAAGATTAAAAAATTCTAGAGTTATTCGTTGTTTTTCAAACGAACTTTTACTGGTAGCTCCTACAGTTAACAAAAATTGAAATGCCTGAAATGAATATCTTTTTAATTCGCAAAGTACAAGGTATTATCCAGAATGTAGAATAGTTAAGATCGTATATGGAAATAGCTTTCTACATTGAAAAATCAAATTCAATCACTTCCACCTAAAAATTCGTACAGGAATAAATAAATAAACTTTTAAAAACTCTCGAATCATGCTATAAAAAGAAATCTGCATTAACAGACGCCAGATATCCCCGAATAAAACATCAATCTACGCTTTCGCAGGAGCTCGACGATCTAAAGTTCAGACAATTCGGTACCAGAAAAAGTTAGCGTCAGTGTTTGAATAGTAAGTCATAAATATTCATCACCGGGATTTCGAAACACGAGCAGGAGGAAGACACATAGCGGCGGCGGTCATTGGGTCTTTTCCGGCCGGGCGGTGGCAAAAAGTTAATTAAAATGCGATCAACCGGTCTTATTTCATCTGTGCGCTCATTAACAGGCCCGGCGTGTCCAATCCGATGATTAGATAGCCCTATGCCACCCGTGCCGCAATTTTCGATCGGCCATCGGGGAATAATTACGTTCAGGACGAGAAAAAGAATATGGCGGCGACGCGACGAGGACGCCACCGCCGCCATCGTCGTCGTCGTCGTCTGGTATCGGGCCTGGCTCATCTTCGAAATAGGCAAGTCCGAAAATTATCGATCACCGACAAAAGTCGTGTTCGTGGCCCGACGGGGAAACCCTCGATTTTTATCGGTAGGGATACGCCATGAATATTTATATGTCCCTCGACGCAACGGCCTGGGATATTTTATGGCGCGAGATTTCGCGCGACGATCGCCGGGACGATGCCCGCCTGGGATCCTCGTCAAAATCGAGCCGATAAATTCATCTGTCTGGCGAGTCAATTATGGATAGCAGACGTATGGGGACTACCGCTCTCTGCGCACCACCGTTATTTATCGGTCGATGTTGACCTCCCTCTCGCGAGAGTTTTGTCGGCCGCGCGCCGCGAAATGATATAATATTTTAGCGACTGCTGCTACCATTCATTCCGTCGTCCCGGTGGCTGCTAATTAGGGGAGGAGCTTAGCTATCGGACCCCGTTGATGTCTCCGTCCGAAATACATTACACCGTAATTGCTGGACTGCGACTCTCGCGTCCTCCACGGGATATAAATCTTCGAGCGTTCAGCGCTCGCGGTTCTGCGGATTTCGCGGTTTCGAAACCAAAAGTGAAATGCTAATGTAACCGATCCTTTTTTTCCTTTCGTATATGCTCCGTTCTAAAAGTAGTGAAAATTTAACCCTGCATCCAAAAAGTATGTGGCGGCTGTATCTCCTGCGCTCACCGACAGAGGGACAATAGGACGAGTTTCTAATTACGAGTTATTAATCGCCTTCCAGTACCCAGTGTCTAAGATAGGGTCCGTTAGTCAGCTGACGAGTCCTCTAAAGGATCCAGGACGAAACGCCTCCCTCTGCCTCCTCTTCATTCCATCTACAACCACCAAAAGTATTTAAACATACAATTTCTGATTTTTGAAAATTTTACGGTGTTTAAATGTATAGATACAAACTTGGACTTATTTTATAACTTGATGATTCTATTTTTATGCTTTTTTCCTCGAGATTGTTGCATATGACGTGACACGATTATGTATGACACATTGGAGATCAATTTTTCCTTGAAAAATGCTGTGAAACCTCTGGGAAAATATTGAAAGAATTTGTTGTGTGTTAATCTCACACACGGTCTGAAGATTTTCTGCACTCTACAATAATGTCTTAAAAATTTAGGCATAATTTTTAATTCACTGTTTTATGCAACAAAACTGGAGACCAAGTTCGGGACCTTACGTCTCTGCAAAGTTGATTGTACATCTTCTATTTGAACCTGAATAAAACTGAAATAAATCGTACATTTTGTTTTCTGTGTCTTTTCAAAGGGAAGACGATTTTTGAATCTACAGAAGATTCATTCACCAACAGAATTTGTTAATGTTTTTAGGGACGCTTCAATCGGTAAAATTTTCGAGAGAAAACATGTCTTCAGATTTCTATTGTACCAACTGTCCTGCAAAATTGTTCTAAACAATAATAAATTTCAACTAGTAAAGCTAGAACATGGTTATTTAAACTTTCAGCACTGTTCGAAGTTTTAAACTTTAGTATTCGAATACTTTTTAGCACTAGAACTACCAAGCCAGTCAAAATGACTGGTCCCTAAATTCATCCTCCACAATTATAGAAATTATAAAAGTATTCTGATCAGAATGCTTCAAATGAATTTATTCATTGAAACAGACACTACGATGAAAGTTATACGAAGTCTCAACGGATGCAATTTTACTCGGTAATTCTAGTATTAAATGTACACATACATTTATAAATCATGCTATTTAAAGATCGTTTAAGGAAAGAGTTAGATGTACACAGTTCGTCACACTAATGTCAAACGTTTAAATATTCCAAGAACCTAGTACCTATCAGCAATGGTAACCGCATCAACAGATACTCGGAAAAACAAACCACAACTACGCGATAAATATTTCTAAATGAAAAAATGATTAGTCACTCTCCAAAGTACGCTATTCCAAATGCTAAAACAGTTTTCGAGCAACGCCTTGGGGTTTCCGAGAAACAAATTCACAAAAACGTTGTTCTTCGGCAGCCGGATCGACCACAGCCATTTGGGGTACTAAAATGAAATTAGGCGAAGTAATTGGAAGGTGGTACCGCAAAACAAGTGGCGCAAAAAATATTTTATAGCGTAAAGAGTTAAATTGGAACAGTTTCTTGCTCCCCACACAATTTACAATAAATTATACATTGTTAAAAAACGATTATTCGGACGACCGTGAAGTGGGCAAGAAAATAGACCGACCTTGATCGGGTCCGGCTACTTAGTAATCATACAGTGGCTCGGATCTTTCGCCGATAATCACCGGTCCGCCCGTGTCAGTTCGCGAACAGTAGGCTAATCTTTAGATTCGCGCGATGAGAACGTAGCTACGATCAATCTAGGCCAATTTAAATTTTCTCCCGGCCTTTCTAGCCCCGTCCCAGAGGGATGATTATACGTCTCGCGGCATCCCCTAGTGCGCGCGCGCGTCGAATTTTTATTAGCGGTAATCGTGTGGCGGACTACGGAACACCGGTTTCACGAAATCCTGGTAAAATATTTCGATTAAAATGCATATGAGGCAGAACGAGCCGCACTTCGTTCCGATATTAGAGCTCGAACTCGCGGGAATCGGCTGATGATAGAACCAGCTCGATTTAGCAACCCGGCAAACCACCGTGGAATATTTGGGGCGCGAGCGAATCGATTTGCTTCGTCGAAATTCCAGTTTTTTTTTCAATTCCGCGGAAATTTGAATGCCCCTGCCACGTTGAAGGATTTGGAGCACGTATTTCATAATGAAATTGATAGTGTCTATTATTATCATCAATGTTATACTATGGATTAAATGTGTTGCATTGTACAATTCGTAAAGAAGTTAAAATATTTCTTTAGGACGTAATAGAACATAATGGAATACACGATCAGCACCAGTTATATGTTGTATTTTAAATTAGGACACATGTAAATCGAACTGAATGTGACAACTTCATAATTTCCTCACATACATTAATTGTTCGTATCATTTGTTCCGATCAGTCTTAGTTTATATATCATACAGTTCAAACGAGTATATGTAAATCTATTTTTAAAATTGAATTTGCAACTTCTTGTGTGTTATATTAATAATTTTTGTTTTTTACTATATCCTTTTTTTATCAGAACAAATAATAAATGTATCAATTTCTTATTTCTTTAATTTATTTTTACGTAGAATCATTTATTGCTCAGGATTTTGTGCATCTATGGCAGACGTAAGTAGATCAAATGCAAAACAAACAAGTCATTCGAAAAATTAGACAAAATTTATATTTTCTTTCAGAAGAAATAGAACTTGATGGAATACACAATTCGCATCCATTATGTATTATATTTTAAACTAGAATATTTGTAAATTGAACTGAATATGGCAACTTCATAATTTTGTCACATACATCAATGTTTATACTATTTGTTGTGGTCAGTCTTAGTTTATACATTATACAGTTCAAACGAGTCTATATAATTCTATTTTTAAAATTAAATTTGCTGGTGTGGTAACTTCTGGTGTGGTATTAATCATTTTTCGTTTCTACTATATCCTCTTTTATCAGAACCAATAATAAATGTATCAATTTCTTATTTTTTTATTTATTTTTACATAAAGTCATAATTTTACAAACAGATTAAATGAAAAACAATGAAGTCGTTCGAAAAGTTTAGAAATACTATTTAATTGTTTTCCAATTCACTGTAATTATTAAAACCGAACATAATTGTCTATGCATCATGTTTTCGACGCAGACAATTTTCATTTTGCATAAACATCCACGATTTTATCAGGTATATTGCTTGGCAGAATATCTTCTATGGTCAACAGTGTACAGGACTGTCTGCAAAAAATAATAGTTTGTTTAACAATTAGTGGAACTGTTCTTCATGAATGTCAGTAACGTTTACAACTCTCCACACATATGTAGCTGAAAAAATTAATGTATACTGTCAATATGCACACGCATAATTTAGTGATACTGCCGATGTGAATGCCACTCGAGGTTTTGCTTAATAAAAAGCAATGAAACTTCTTCTGTTTCGCATTAACACTCGCGATTTAAATAGTCGCGCTTAATTAAAATACGCCCACTTTGCATTGAGTAGACGATTCGCGGCATATAAAAGGAACGGACGTTCTTATTGTCGCGAAAAGAAGCGTAAGAATAAAAATTGGACAGTTAGTCACTGTCCTCGTGGAATTATTTGAATATGTTCCCATGAAGGGGTCGAATTTTTTAGGTGGACCGATATTACAATGATTGGATGTTAAAATTACGTATCATTTCATCTGCAATCGTTCAATGATCTTCAACATTTTTATTATTATTTCAAGAAACCATATTTTAAAATTAATGCATTAATAATTCCTAATTTTCTAAAAGGACTTCATTCGAAAACTATAATTTCTTTAACTTTTAGTCAATAATTAAGTACTCGTAATATTCCTGTGACTCAACATCAGAAACTGTACAGAAAACACTGTGACATCGATTAGTTTAAATGAAAATTTACTAAATTTACAGCAAATGTTTCTGAAGGCTAATCAAATACTAATAAAAATAGTGAATTCAAAACGCTCGAATGTATTATAATTTTTTTATCAAATAACTTGTTTATCTCGCTACTGCAGTTTCTAAAAAGTATAAAAACGTTATGTAAAAGGTGCACCTGAAGGAAGTGCTGTAGATGATGATTTATGTACCATAATCAAGCGTACGTAGATATCAATGATAATTACTACATCAACTTTTTAAATTTACAATTTTAGACGAACATAATAGAATTTCAAATCCACAAAATATTGTCTCATATACCTCAAGAGATCCAAAAGAAGAAATATTATATTTTATGCAACGGCTTCATTAAAAATTTAAAGTTTAGCGAAGCTGCCGATAGCGATTATTAAATAAATCCAAAGTTTGCAGTTTCAGAATTTATTTTTGCAATACTGGAATTCAGAATTGATGCAACCTGATTCCCTACGCTTCAGTAGATTAAAAAGGAATTACTTTGTATTTTATTGGACGAGCAGATTGAAGACCGGAAGTGGCTAAACCAAAAAGCGTTTTTAAAACTCCTCCATGTATTCAGCGTGCAGTTTGAAAGCGCGCCGCGAAAACTCCGCAGAAACAATTTTCACATGTAGCTCGGTAATTAGAGAAAGCGTTTAACGCTTTAATTACCCGAGCAATTAACAAAATTACCCATCGCAATTTCCATTACACGGAGTGAAGTTCGCCGAGGGCAATTGTAGCCCTTAACAGCTCTAATTGGCGAAACGGGGCGGCTTAACGAGTCCTCGATGATGGTCGCCGGGAATCGGACGCGTGTAGCCACGCGACCAAATATTTTTCACGCATACGTTCGCATAACCTCGAGAACAGGAAGAGAGACACGCGATTCGGAGAAGCCTCGGCCGCAAACTATTTATACGAATTCGTCATGGGAAACGTTCACCAAGGCAATGCATCAGCTCGACGGCGCCAAAGTGCGCCACCGTGCGCCAAATTAAGATTTTGTCACACGAAAGTCAAACGTCAACTTCTCATAATTCATTTTTAAATATTCCTACAAATTAACCCCGTTGATTTAATAGGATTTTTCGGGCGGAAAGATTTATGTTGAAGCTTTAACACTAGAACTACCGAATAATAAATTCAACGATATACATTACTATGTAATAATAACGAAACTCTCCCTATTCGAACTTTATGCGATTTTTATCGTAATATATAGTTTCGTTAAAAAAGCACATTCGAAAATTTCTGATAAAAATATTTTGATCACATCAACAATTGCGAAAGAAGAAATTGGGGACTTATTATTTTAACTGGTTTGATAGTTGTAGTATTAATGACGAATTAGGCTTACACGGGAATATATTCAGATGCGAAAATCCAATTTTTATGAAATTTATGGGAGTAAATTATGGGAACAAACTCTGTGGTATTATATTGCACAATTTCACTTTTAAGGCAAAATAGTTTTTAGGCCAATTTTTATATAATAATTAACTTCTTGCTTAGGAGGACTTAAAATAAGTTCCGAATAAAACTGCTTATTACTATGGATTTTTTACAAAATGAAAATCATCTGTGTCAATAAATAAAAATCACATAAAAATACGCTTCTGTTCTTAATAACCACCACTAAAAATAATTGTGGCATTATTTAAAACAATTTGTACATCACTATGCTTGTGTCAAAGAAATTCGTAAAAATTGAATTGTTGCAAGGGTGAGTAACAACAAAACACTCCATGTACGTAAGATGAAATATATCGTGTAGAATAAAAATATTCTAAGTCAGAAATAATGCCTTTATAAACAGCTACGTGTGCAAAGGGTTAATCTTAACA
Source organism: Agapostemon virescens (assembly GCA_028453745.1). Taxonomy (NCBI): domain Eukaryota; kingdom Metazoa; phylum Arthropoda; class Insecta; order Hymenoptera; family Halictidae; genus Agapostemon; species Agapostemon virescens. Next base: position 9,530,433 of record CM052088.1, read on the forward strand.
TATCCACATAATTTGATGATAGTATTGGTTTCTGCTCTTGTGTACATCATCTATTTGATTTTGTCATAAATACACGCAATCTGCAGTCTTCTAATAGTAATACATAAATCAAATGTTATATAAAAATTATTCTGGTGTTGGAAATTGAAAAAATAAGAAAGGGGTGATAGAAAATTGACATTTTCTTAGCGTCCTTAGTTAAACGACTACACTGTAAGTTTTCACACGTTTATGCGACGAGAGACATTGATGGCGTCTCTAGTTTGTTTTTGCAATTTTTCTTCCATTCGGAGTAAGAATCTCACCTGAGTTTCGTTTTGGCGTAATAGACTACAATTTTAAAAATTGTGTACAAAATTGTTCTTTAAAAACGTCATAAAAAACACGAGAGACGCAATGGATGGCGTCGAGGATGCCTGGGCATAATCGTTATGAGAAACACCGTCTCGACACGAAGAGGGTTAGCTCATCCGTCTCTTAACCACTTGCCCTACGACGTTGAGTCGAACACGTGATGTAAACCCTGAACAGAGTCTAAAGGAATCAGTATCTTGTTAATTACCCTCAAATCGATACGATGTTCCATTTGATTATTGTTACTTCCACTCTTTTCTAAAACAAATCATAAGGCAAGAGGTTAGCGAGATGATAATAATATTTCCGTATTCTGAAATTCACTGAAGCTTTCACATTTTTTACCCTTTAAAGATGGACATCATCATAGATCAGTGTGGACTTTTACTTTCACTCAGGACTTAAGTATTTAGTACAAGATTTAGCTTTCTGGAGACAATATTTCCAATATTTTCAAACATCCTCGTCCACAAAGGATTAATTCGTTCTGTCCATTCCATATAGCATTTGTTCAGTCCATATAGCATGCAAGGGAGTTTCTAACTTCGATCATCCGCGTTTTTTTTAAATTTCAACATCGAAATAAATCGTAAGGCAAGGGGTTAATATTCCTTGCACTTATAATAAAATTCAGAGAGTCGTAGTATACAAGGAAGTTTGTAACTTCAATCATCTGCGTTTTTAAAATTTCAACATCGAAATAAATCGTAAGACAAAGGGTTAATATTTCTTTCGTTTATAATAAAATCCAGAGAGTCGTAGTATGCAACGAAGTTTGTAACTTCGATCATCAGCGTTTTTAAAATTTCAACATCGACATAAATCGTAAGGCAAGGGGTTAATATTTCTTTCATTTATAGTACAATCCAGAGAGACGTAGTATACAAGGAAATTTATAACTTCGGTCATCTGCGTTTTTAAAATTTCAACTTCGAAATAAATTCTAACGCATGGGGGTTAATATTTCTTTCAGTCGCGCCAAGCGTCTCCGATCAAATTTTCGAAACTCGCAAAAATCGCTAGGAAAATTGGTTTGCTTTGGGAAAAGTGATAAATCATACCAGAAACGTACGGTGCGGCGTCGATCAGGTTTGCGCGCATTGGTCGACGATCCGCGCCGCGTTCAAAGCAGCTTTCACCCCGAAGAGAGTGACGATCGTCGGTTATTATTGGCGCCAAAAGGCGCCCACGCACGTGCGTAAGTGAGTGCAAGCCGCCACGCGATGTTTGGCACTGTTCGCCTCCTCCGGCTAATTCGTTTTTCTGCGTAGGGACCACGACGAGAGCGTGCCCTCTCGCAAACGTACGACTTTGGCGGCCGCCCAAACGAATGAATTATAACGGAGGCCGCGGGATCTTGGCGCGGGAACACCTAAAACCCCGCCACAGGACGTTATACATAAATTCTCGCGGCGCTTACTCGCCCGTCTGCGATGAGTCGATTTCATGGGACCGCGGCAAATCTATGGGGTGGCGGCCTGTGGGGTGGCCAACAAAAGAATCCGCTCGCGAAATTACACCGCCGGCCAAAATCCTGATTTATCCTCTGCGATTTCAAAAATGCGCGCGTCCAGAATTTTATACGAGCTTCAACTATTTATTTATGGGAGACTTAACATTCTCATCGTTCTCCCTGATAAAGGCTTCGCGCGTGGACGCTTAATAAATCATCCCTTGCACCAAGACAATTCAAAATAAGCTTCGGTGTTTTCTCGATATTCGTTGATTAGCTGCAATTTTTATCGTACCTTGCGATTTATGCAGAATAGTTTTATTTGGTATAATCGTACGCAGTTTCTATGTGGCGTGAGTTTGCAGGCTTTGATAGTCGATGCACTCTACTGATTTGGATACATTCTAAGATTCTAATTAAAAACAGCTATCAAACACAATCAATAAAAGGGTTCAAAATAAAACATATGTTTACAACTGGATCCACCATAATAATTTCAGACTAACAAGGGAACATATTCAGATGCGAAAATCCGATTTTGATGAAACTTATGGGAGCTTGTAGCTTTATTGTTTAAACAAACAACTTTTGTTACAATTTTCTTGCGCGACTATATTTCCCATTGAAAAACACACAATTTTAAAAAAATTCAGATTTTTTCGACCTCTGGTTTCCAAGATGGTCTCAAAAATACCAAAACTTTGAGGGATGTTTTCACCCCTTCAAAGTGGATGGTTGCCAATAAAAAAAGACACGTGTCAAATATTTTTCAAAGAACTATAAGCTCCCATAAGTTTCATCAAAATCGGATTTTCGCATCTGAATGTGTTGAATTCAAAACATCTGAGTCACTAGGGCGAAACAACCCTTAGACCTTTCCTTTTCCACGTCGCTTTTTCCACAGCACACCTTTCCCTCTCTCTTCCACATTTCCTTTTCTGGAAAAACAAAAACATTTTCCCTTGCGAAGTCAAGACCGGAACGTTGCATATCATACGTTGTGTACGTCACTTAAACGAAACTTCTTCCGATTTTGCATAAAACTTTGCACTCGATTACTAAACCCATCCTCTAACAATACTACAGAAAACTATACAGTGGTACACTAAAGAATAAAATTACTCACGAAGATACAGTAGCTCACGAAAGTATTCGGACACTCTTTGAATTTGTATAACATTTTTAAGATTGAACCAAACGTCTTGATTTTTCTGGAGCAATTAGAACCATTGATTTACTAAATGATATGCGAAAAGGATTTTGTAACAGTTGCAATTGGTATGAATTACATGAAAAATATAAAAAACATTCTTTAAACATTTTTCATTTGAGTCACGTATAAAAAATTTTAAAGCCTTATTTTGTAGATCTATGATAATTATACATATGCAGAAAAATTCATTGAAATCGATCGACGTACACACGAGCTGCACGCCATCAAAAATGGTGAAAATCGCAATTTTTCACGATATTCGGTCAGTTTCTGTTTAAACTCCACAAATTCTTACAACTTTCTACGCGTGTCGTTTTTTTATGCGCTAATCGATTTCAATGAAATTTTCAGCATGCGTATAACTAACATAGGTCTGCAAGATGCATATTTTAAATTTTCATTACGAGTTAAAATAAAAATGTTTTAAAAAATGTCTTTTTTATTTTTTCCTGTAGTTTCTTCCAATTAGAATTGTTTCTAAATTATTCTTGCGTATCATTTAGTAAATCAATACTTCTAGTTGCTCCAGAAAAGTCAAGTCGTTTGGTTGAATCCTTAAAAAGTTATTTAGGACTGAAGAGTGTCCGAATACTTTCGTGAGCTACTGTATATAGTAGACTACAAACAAGACACACATTGCAAGAACGTAGACACAAGTAGACACAATTATGCAAAATAAAAATTTACCTCGTCTTCTGTAAATCACAGCCAAAATACTAATTCCCATTGACAGTTTTATTCCCATGACAGTTTAACAGCGCACCTGCTCGTGTTTCCCATAACTTATAAAATCTACATTCCACATACGACGTTTGAAGCGTGTTCAGCTCGATGTGATCTGACTAAATATTCTCCAGAAACCGATCCCGCGGACCGAGAAGCTTGCTTGACAAAGAAAACGTAGCCGGGACACGGCTCCGAAGTGGTTGTACGAAATCTCGCTCCTCAGGAATGTCCCATGAACGATTCCCCCCGTAGGAATTGCATAACTTGAGCAATGCGTCTCGCGTCTCGCCGGGGAGTAAACAACCAGCACCGCCGGCAGATAAGAAAACAAACAGTCAGTCTTGCGGGATACGCTCCACCTGAACACACCCCGTCCTCCGGGCAAACAGAGCTCTTGCTCCTCCGGTCGCGGTTTCATAATCAGGAATTGAAAGCGACAAAATAAATAAATGCATCGATCAATAGCGGGCGACCGCGCCTAGCGCGAGCCGACGCGTGGGCGAGCGAGCGAGTAAAATAAGCCGGCGAGCGGACGGGGGTGCAAGCGAGCGAGCAAGCAAGCAAGTAAGCAAGCGAGTAAAAAGACAGACGAACGAAGGAGCAAGCGAGTAAGGAAGCAAGCAAGCGAGTAGGAAGGCGGATGAATGAAGGAGCAAGTAAGTAAGCGAGCAAGTGAGTAGGAAGGCAGGAGAAGGAAAGAGCAAGCGAGTAAACAAGCAAGCGAGTAGGAAGGCGGGCGACCGAAGGAGCAAGCGAGTAAGCAAGCAAGCAAGTAAGCGAGCGGACGAATTAGGGGGCAAGCGAGTAAGCAAGCGAGCAAGTAAGCTAGCGGTCGAATTAGGGGGCAAGCGAGTAAGCAAGCGGACGAGCGAGGGAGCAAGCGAGCAGGCGAGCGGACGAACGAAAGAGCAAGCGAATGAGAAAGTAAGCGTGCAAGTAAGCGAGCGAGCGACCGTGGTGGCAAGCGAGGAAGCGAGCGGACGAGCGAGGGAGCAAGCGAGTAGGCAAGCGGGCGAGTAAGGAAGCGATCGAAGGCTCGTAGAGCAAGAGAGCAGGGGAACGCTCCTACGAGCCGCGTGTGGGCTCCGTCGCGTGCGTGTCCGGGGTCGAGCGTGTGCGAGCAGACGAGAGCCGTGGGACACGAACGAAGGTGGAGGAGTAGGCAGAGAGAAGGAGTAAAGAGAGGAGAGAGGAGAGAAAATAAGAGAGAGAGAGAGAGAGAGAGAGACGGAGAGAAGCTAAGCGGCTTTAGTCCCACGCGACGGCTCGTGGCTCCTCGTGGCCGACGCGCGTCGCGTCGCTTCGCGTTGCCTCGCGCTGGCTTGCGTCGACTCGCGTCGCGCCGCGTCGTCGCGTCGCCTTTGTCGGGGATTGATAGCGAAATCCGGGATAAATCAGATAGGGGATTTCTGCTTGCCGCGTGTATGCGGTTTATGATGCACGGCCCGCTTACCGACCGATGTGATTAACTGCCCCCGACGAAAGCTAAAGGAATCGACTCGCGTTGTAAATATTGTTTTCTGAAGGAATTTATTAGGTCTTGTTATAAATAGTATGCGACGCTTTTCTTAAGAGAGAGAGGGGGGAAGGGTGTGTTTGGTGTGACTTATTGCAAGCACGACATGAGCTGCTTTGATTCACGAGTGTATCTTTTTATTTTTGACTTTTCTTTTTTCGATTGAAAGGTGAGGCGGTTTGGGATTACGCCGAGGCAGTATGGCTGGATTTATGTTGAGCGGAGGTTGTTAATTCGGATTTATTCCCCCGCACTTTGCGCTGCGCTATCACCTCTTCTGCCAATAATGTGCAATTTATGTTTTACGGAGCCTTTGAGATTCTTTGGGAAATCGTTTTGGAACGATATCTTTTTCAAACGGTTCTGTAGTCGTTTGTACTCTCAGCAGGAGATTGGATGTTTGAATGTTTGGTGTGATGACTTCAATGATACTCCAGTATGCTTTATGTTCTCCTTTTGATAAGGACGAGGGGTTGCGAAATCTTTTTCGATCCTCATTTTCGGAACAGTTTGTATACATTCGTGTTATGGGTGTGGTTATATATGTTCGAATGTTTAGGTATGGAGGTATTTCAAGTTCGTTGTATAGCATGATATACATTCCTTTTCATATTGACGAATGGTCGAGAAGTTTTTTTCTGTGAACCCATTTTATATTCATTGGTATTGTTGACACGACCTTGGAAGGTTTAGGAATGGAGACGTCGAGAACGTCAATAATCCTGCTGTACGTTTTCTTTGTGATATTGTCAAGTGGTTGCAAAATCTTTAAACCCCACTTTGTGAACCATGTTTGGGGCCATTTTATATTCATTCGCATTCTTGGCATAACCATGTATGCTCGATGATTCAGAAATAACGTCGAGTACATCAATAATCCTATTTTAAGTATTTTTCATCATATGAACAAGTGGTTGCAAATTCTTGGGACCCCAGTTTGAGGGCCATGCTTTCGGCCATTTTATATTCATT
>CM052088.1:9541666-9552068 GCA_028453745.1 Agapostemon virescens
TGTGTGTATGTCGATCGATTTCAATGAATTTTTCTGCATGCGTATAACTATCATAGATCTACCAGATGCGTCGTTAAAATGTTTTGTGCATGGCTGAAATAAAAAATAGTCATGTAATTCACATCAGTTCCAATATTTACAAAATTTATTTTGTATATCATTTATTAAATCAATGCAACTAATTGCTCAAGAAAAGTCAAGACGTTTGGTCCAATCTTAAAAAAGTTATTTAGGTTTGAATAGTGTCCGAATACTTTCGTGAGCTACTGTAGGTGCGTGCTTTGAAAAGAGCTTAAAACTTAAAAACAAAACAGTGTCCGTTTCAATCCTTTCGGTATATCCTACACCTCGAATTTCTGGACGAAAACACTGTGCAACATTTGCAATTTGAAATCGGACATCTGGCACGTAACAACCTAATAATTTCTTTTATTTTCTTTTATTTTCTGTCTTACCAGTGGGTGGCGGAACCGCCGCTGGATCGTCTCGAGCGGATCCGGTGAGCTGCATGACTTCAGAACTAGAAACGATCGGCGTTGCTCGTCCCATTTAATTTACATTCCGCCTAAGTTCCTGTTCGCGCGTCGGCTTCCTTGGTTGACTCCCAAACACCGTCGGCCTCGAGGAATCACGATCCACAAACGATTCGTTCCACGAATCGGCGTGCGTGCTACACGGCTCTGCTCCGCTCTGCTCCGCTCTGCTCCGCTCCGCTCCGCGAACGTGTTAAGTGTTAATTCAGCTGAATCAATACACAGCGCGGCGCGGCGCAGAATTTCGAATCGGATTCGCGTCGCGCGTGCGAGCGTGGGCGCATCATCTCCTCGGGAAATACTGGCTCGGCCAGCCTTGAACGTTACCAACGATTCCCGGTCGGTGACACAAAGAGGCGTCCGCGTACCGGTTATGATTTATTGCCGATTTCCCGAAGAGATATGCCGGCCGACGTGCGACGTACAACCGTGTCGGGCCCGTGCATGCACGCGTTTCTTAATCATCCTTCTCGCCGACAAATCGCGAGCACCGGAAGTCTAGAGGACTGTTTAGAGAACAGAGTATCCGCGGCCCGATATGGAGTTCCAGCGAGAGATTGCTGCCACGAGTTTCCTGGTAGCGATTGTGAAAGTTAGCGTGGCTGATCGAGTTCGATATTGACCGGTTAATGACGTCTCTGTTTATCTTGATCCCTCGCTGATTGAATCTTGGTCCATTTTGAACCGAGGCGCTAGTATTTTATAATATATAATGTTCTACGATCGATTAGAATATTCTAGGATTTAATATAATAGAATTTAATGTACTTTATTATACTGGCATATGCTGGAATATATTAGGATTACATTGGTTGGATTATTCTTGTCGTTAATTGTACAATATTATTATTATTTACATTGCTTTGACGGGTTTTAACCCTTTGCACTAGAACGGTGACTTACGGCACCATTAAAAAATGTCACACTATTATTCAACCCTTTGCACTCCAAGCAATTTTAATTCCAAAATCGAAACATCTGTTTGAGCTGGAATAGCTCCATTGGACACGGTTCATTTCCTTGTGTGCATGTAAAACTTATTGCTAATACTCGTAAGTGCAACACTACAATTTTTATTGACTTTTTAAATGCAGATACAGTGATGTAAAAATTGTTTTAAATAATAGTATGGCAATTATAGTAATGCATTAGAAGAAAATGCTGTTCTAGAAGAAAATTATAATAGTTAAATTTCAAAGTCGCGCCACGGCTGCAATTCGATTCCGATCGACCTGAAAATTGCCATAGACTCTGACCGCGCGTCTAGAAACGTGTAGCCAAAATTACAAAAGAATCGGGAACTCTTAACAATTCCCCACAATTAAAACCGCGACGACGTGACCTAAAATTTTACATACCCAATTTGACAGAAACCAAAGAAAAGAAAACAAAAAGAAATCCGTCTAGGATACTTAACGCGCTACTCGAATTTCTGATACTCGAGCGAGCACTCCAGCTCGGTATCGGTTAATTCGATCGAGGCAAACAAGTCGGAGGTAAAGAGCACCTGACGTGCAGGCCAGGCGACGATCAATCGGACCGTCGACACCTCAGCCTCGCGATATCGTTATCACGGAATCGCGCAAATACCTGGAGCCAGTGGTATCGTTGCGTTATCGGAGCCGTCTCTCGGGCGCGTGACGTTCGCGAAAACAAGAGCGCCATTGCTTATCTGTCGCGTCGCGTTCGAAAAAGAAAACCTGGGAAAAATGGCTCCGTATATTTCACAATCAATGGACGTCTTTCTTTCTCTCTCTTTCTCTCACTCTCTGTCTGTCTGTCTGTCTGCGGCGAGCAGCTTCTAATTTATCCCCGCAGGTCAAATTAGTGTTCCTGCGGGGGAATAAACTCGTCGCGAGGCGTGCGTCGTCGGGGGCCATTTTGCTCGGCGTGCCTTCGAAACGGACGCGTAACGATCGGCCCCGCGTAAATAAATGATTCCGTATTAACAATCGGCATTCAATGCCTTTCCCTGGCTCGTAAATCAGCCGCATTTGTTAGCGGCCGCGCTTCGGCAGCGACGTTGAAAAATGCCCACCGGGCCCAATCGGCCGGCAATATTTCAATATTAGTTTAGCCATTGTGCTCGGACCCGCTTCAAGGACCACGCAGCACTGTTTCGAATACCCGACTTCCATGGAGCAAAAGCGAAACGGTAATCAAGCTTTCCTGAACAATAGGGCGCATCCGAAATGAACGCATTTGTTTTGAGCGGTTTCAGCTAATGTAGACGATTTTCATAAATTTTCGAGCTTTCTTTCAACATTTGTAACGCGTGGACTGCATTTCTGGTTGAACTATGTTAACGAAATTGAAAATAGTAAGGGAATTAGCTCTTGGACACTCTGGTTGCCCTTCAAAACACTCATTTATCATTTTCACTTTTATAAATTGTTCACTGCTCTGTTTATCGATTTAATAATTTCTTCGGATGTGCAGTTTAAGTGTCCATCTTCTGCACAGCTCGCGTAATTATAATTAAACTACGGATCAAAAGTAAGAATTGCTTGCATCAATTTTTAGTAACAGTAGTTCCATAAATTTACTATCATTCTTGTAATAATTTTAACACGATGAAAACAGTTTACAGATCTCATTGAATGCTTCTAAGCCTTCGACTGCAGTGCCGCAGTCTATTTCAACTCAGGATATCAAAATCATCTTTTACTGTCACAGTTGTTGGGGTTAAACTAAATCGATAACGTTTAAGATTGTTCGCTGCTATATTTATAATTATTTTTGAAGATATTTTGGGTTGTACTTCTTGCAGAAACGTTAAATGAATAGCAGCTATATTAGGATCTACAAACTTACTAATGCGTTTACAAAGAGTGTCACTTTCTTTTGCTTTCAATACTATAAAATTCGCCAGTATTCTACACAAAATTAAAAATTGAATTATCTATCAGAAAATAAATTGCAAAGAGCAAAAATATTCTAGTAACACCGCAATACAAGATGACATCCCCGAAAGCCATTATAATAGCGCATCATGCCTAAAAGAATAATTTTCTAGATTTTTTTACTCTATTTCGACCCAGACTATCAAAATCATCATTTAATGTCACAGTTGCTAGAGATTAAACTAAATCTATGAGGTTCAAGATCGTTCGCTGCTGTGTTTCCAATTATTTTAAAAGATACTTCGAGCGACACTTCTCGTAGACACATTAGTATTTTAATTAATCGACCACAATCGCGTGCTTACGTAAAATTGTTGTTCGACGGAATTTTTTAGTTCCCCGAGGCCAAGAGCGTCAGTGAAACGAATCGTCGATAAAAGAACAGCGTCTCGCGTCCATTTTAACGAGGTCTCGAGCAAGATCGGCAAAGTCCGACGGCAGTCTAATTGTAAGTATCGGGGAGCAGTTGCACGAATTGTGTTTCGCCTTGGATGATCCAGTGGGACGGGTCCGTTTCGACTTGGTACACCTGTACGACAAAAACGGCGCCCGATTTTTCGGCGTCGCTATACGCCATATATGTAAAGCGTAATTGGTCATATTTTTAACATTCCGACAGAGGAACGCGTCCCGTTCACGCATACCGCTTCCCTCCGTTTGTCCAGCTCCACATACGAAGCTCGTCTTCAATCACGCTACCAGCTTTTTGCCGGCACGGTCGACCGGTTCCTTGCCAAAATTGGATTCAAATCGGGGATTAACTTCGCAGAAAGTTTGTAACTCTCTATGACGCAGAGAACTCTGCGCTCTCCTACCTTCCTATTATACCTTGATATGTGGGACCGCCTCGAAGAGATACGGCCCTTCGTCCATTTCTACAATGAAGGCGCTCGTTAGCCATTTGTTACAAGGCCCCTTCAATCTTCCGGTCCACTGTGTCAGAAATTGCGTGTGCGACGCGCCATACATCGATTCCTACATGTAACCAATTAAAAATTTTTAACCACTGTTTGTTCGTTATTGTAGCGATCTAAAATATAAGAATTCAGACTCTGAAGCTGATGGCTGTAATTATATTACGGTAAAACCTCGGTGGTTATACAAGAATAGATTTCTGTACTGTTTATGCATCGAATTTTATTTATCAATTTCTTTGTGTTTTATTCGATGCAATGTACTGCGGAGTAACTGAAACTGTCAGGGACGTGTAGTTTAGTATGTATTACTGTAAAACCTCGGTACATGCACGGGCATAGACTTGTGTATTGTCAAACTACCGATTTCGGAATCATAATTAATTAATAATGACAATGCACACTTTCCTTGAACCCATTTTATCCGACCTTGACTAATTAGAATACTAAAGTTGGCAAGTAATAATTCAAAATTTACTACAGTAAGACCTCGGTGTTTACACGAACACAGATTTCTGTATTATTTAAGTTCCTAAATTATAATCAATTCAATATCTCAAAGCACAATTTTTGTATCCCAGTTTGTTTAATTTAAAATAATTTGTAAAGCACAATTGAGAGGTACAATTGCAAATATTTTACAGTAAGGCCTCAGTCCTTGCAAGAATGTAGACTTCCATATTGTCCAAACATTGTTTCCTTAACGTAAGCAATTATCGTTTCAAAAAATCGTCGATTGATGCATGCAAGACAAAATTCTGAATATATTTATAAATTTTCATTGCAATCCCATCAATGGCACTTTGAGGTATAACGTTCACCTACACTAAACACGACCTCACCTTTAATTATTTGACTCTATTTATCAACCTTCTTTGCCCCCTGAGACTTCAAGCTATCATTCAAAGAACTAACCTAATCCTAAAATACAAAACCAAAAATCCTTCTCACAAAGAAGCTTCAGAGTAGAAAATCGGAGTCTCCGGGGGTTTGGGAGGTGAAAGCTCATAAAATTACGGGGCGGTTAAGTCACGCGCATGGTTCCCATGGATGATCGGTGACCAGCACTTTCACGAATCATTAAAGCCGTGCCCGAGAGGGCAGCTTATCGCGCAAGAAAAAGCGAGCGGTGTTCGGCGCGCGGCCCGCGCGCTATTACGAAATCGGCGGCGCGGCTACGATCCGGAGCGTGCAGGATTCCGCTCACGCGTGTCGCATGAAATTATGCATCATGCATTTTTCCCCGTCGGCCGACAATGCGACCGCGCTCGTCCCCGGACGCCATTTGTGGAAAAGCCACGCAATTATACGCGCAGCAAATCTGAGCGGCAGCTGTGTACTCCAAATTTGGTCTCTCTGCCTCTTTCTCGCACGAAACCTTCGACGATCGTTGTCTCCCTCGTGCAATCCTGTTTCTCTCGGAGCCTTTTCTTTCTTCCCATCGGCTCTTTGCCACGCTCGCACGGCCGCGACACTTGCGTGAGGTCTCTCGGCTCTCGGCAATCTTCGTTTCATTTAAGGCGGTTGATGTCTTAATTGGACGCCCCTCGCTCACCTTGAGCCTCGCACAAGAGCCCGTGGTAGACGCGCACCGCTCGTTTCTAATCAATGACTGGCCCAGTTTGGCCTGACGCGATCCGAGCAAGTTGCTCGAACCGACGATTCGGTTCACCAGTGCACGAGAGCTTAATGGAGTGTCAGGCCGTTGGCCCGTGTCCTCGAAATGCTGCTGGCCAGATTCATCGCAACACCAAAAATGGTACTTGGCGCGGAGCCATTAGCCGGCTGCCTAATGTTAGGGGTTCAACCCTCGACAGACGGGTCTGACAACCGCGATTGGCGATGATCGGCTACATTTTTAGATTTAGTTCTCAATTTCATTCGGGGCTGCTCCTGTTGGACAGCTTGATCTCTTCATTGCGCCCGAGATGCTACCTAGATAAATTGTTTGTCAGGAGCTGAGGAGAAGTATGGTGGATGGTGCTTATGATACACTGGAGCAAATTGGATTCTGTGTTACACCGCCCTAAGACTGAGGGGTACTTGATTGTCCTGGTTAGTTGAATGGTTTATTTTTCAGGGGAATATTCACAGGATGACGGGGAAGATGATGTTTGGAACATCCAGACAAAAATGTTTGTGAGAAGACAATTTTTTAGATTTATTTCTTAATTTTTAAGGTGTTCCTGTTGGGCAACTTTGATTCTACATTGTGTTTGAGTTGTTACATTGATATATTGTTTGTCAGAAGATGAGGAGAAGCATGATGGATGGTGTTTATGATGCAGGATGCCTTGGAAGATGACCTTTGGAACATCAAGACGAAAATCAATGTGAAAAGACAATTTTTTAAATTTAGTTCTTAATTTTTAAGGTGTTCCTGTTGGGCAACTTTGTTTCTACATTGTGTCTGAGTGGCTACATTGATATATTGTTTGTCAGAAGATGATGAGAAACATGGTGGATGGTGTTTATGATACAGGATGCCTTGGAAAAAGAACTTTGGAACATCAAGACGAAAATCAACGTGAGAAGACAATTTTTTAAATTTAGTTCTTAATTTTTAAGGTGTTCCTGTTGGGCAACTTTGTTTCTATATTGTGTCTGAGTTGTTACATTGATATATTGTTTGTCAGAAGATGAGGAGAAGCATGGTGGATGGTGTTTATGATACAGGATGCCTTGGAAAAAGAACTTTGGAACATCAAGACGACAGTTAATGTGAGAAGACAATTTTTTAGACTTAGTTCTCAATTTTTAAAGTGTTCCTGTTGGGCAACTTTGTTTCTACATTGTGTCCGAGTTGTTACATTGATATATTGTTTGTCAGAAGATGAGGAGAAGCATGGTGGATGGTGCTCATAATACAGAATGCCTTGGAAGATGACGTTTGGAACATCAAGACAAAAATCTATGAGAGAAAACAATTTTTGAGATTTAGTTCTCAATTTTTAAGGTGTTCCTGTTGGGCAACTTTGTTTCTACATTGCATCTAAGATACTACCTATGTAGATTGGTTGTGTACCACCGAACCAAATTGCATTGTGTTCCTCTTATCAACGAAGATGTAATAATTTCGAACAAGAAGAAAAATTTGTTGTCTCTCCTCTCTTGTAGATTTCAAAATCGTGCTGAACGAAGAATACAATAAGAAGCCTTAACAGTGAATGTAGCTGCAGTATTATCGTATTTGGAGTAAATGATTCATGTTGAGGCAATTGTAAAAGTCAATCCAGATTGACCTTCGTGATAACAACGTTCCACCACCTATGTTCGTTCTACAGCTTCGAGAAAGCAACAAAAATTCCACTGCTTGTTGTGACGCGAGCACGAGAAATTTCTTAGCAAAGCTAAGCAAACAGCGATGATCTCGTCTCGAGGTTGTCGCGATGGAACGTGTATCGCTGTTGTTAGCATCGTTTCATCCTGACTTTTAGTTCCATCGGCCATTTTGAACCGCGCATTAGCTTGTAGAACGAAGCTTCTTCAAACACGTTTAAACGTTCGCCGCGTTATGGAAGTGTACATTGCTTTCTTTTTAATACGAGCGGAACAATCACTGTCGTGATTGGTTTGTTCTACACAATACTCTTTGCTAGCGCAAAATGGCTCACACGACCTTTATTCATGAAAACAAATAATTCATCTACAAAAATTAGCTTTCTAGATACAACAATGCAGTACAAGTTTTTTGAAAAATATTATTCGATATTCTTAACATATTTCCAAAAAGGAAAACATTAAAATACTTTCTAGGACTGAAAAGTAGTACTAACAGAACAGTACGCAAAGTTTCAAATTTTTACAAATTACTGATTCGCAATCTTCCCAGATTATCAAACAGATACAAAATAATTCTTAATTATTAATTAGCATAATTTTTAATTAGCTCCTGTCTTTTTTAATCGACGCAGGCAATTGTTATCCTGTATAAAAACAATTCACACATAATCATTTGAAATGAAAACTGAAAATGCTGATCGAATTGAACTGCATTAAAAGATGCCAAGAAACATCGTCCACAATGCTCGTGCAGAAACTCGAGAACCACTGCGAACTCGAATAATTCTTTTAACAATCGCATCTGCGTCGACGAACATATACGCTGTCATAAATCAAGAAAACCATGTAAGACCACCTAGCCAGCAAAATTGATTCCACACTTCGTAAAGCACGGTCAAGAACGAAATGCAATTTCCACCGACGTCCGAAAGACGCTTGCTCGTACGTCAGATCGAACATCTTCGGCAACACCCGATCCGCCAAATTTTACAACGGAGGTATTCAATCGACGGGACGGGGAACGATGCATCATCGTTTTCCGCGGCAAGCTAATTCGATTACCGGTTACACGTTTTCTCGTGTTCGATGATAATCAACATCACCGTAAATTGCATCCGCGGCGCGCGCGCTGCACAGCGGCCCGACCGGGCCCGGCCCGAAACCCACGGAAACCGGACGAACGCCTCGCGCTCGTACATCCGTACAAGCAAAACGACCAGCAAACTAATAATTAAGCAGTATATCTATATTAAACCGGGCTCGCTTATTCCCTCTGTACCTGTCTAGCTGTCCACGTTCAAAGCTAAATGTACGGTTGCGAAGCCGCAGAGCACGCGGAACGCGGCCCGTCTGAAATAACTCGACCCAGACTGGGCGTCGTCGGCTGTCCAGCGCGAAATGAGCTACGGGTTGCTTCTGCCCTTTCTCTTTAACCTTTTATTTTTCAATCGCAATCCCATGTACGCACCTTCGAGACTCTATTGTGCTCGACGCCGGAACAATTCACGCGATTCCGATCGCTCTGCACAACAATTTTGCGACGCGTGTGGCTACCAGTTGATTCCTTAACCCCTTAACCCTTTGCACTCCAAGCAATTTTAATTCCTAACTCGAGGCATTATTCTGTCCTAGAATAATTCCATTGTGCATGGTTCATTTACCTCCGAACATATCAAATTTGTTACTGTTAATCGTACGGCAACGCTTCAATTTTTACTAACTTCTTAATTACAAACATTTATAATGTACAAATTGTATTGAATGATTAAAAGGGCGCCGCCGCTAATATTTACATTTGGCCCGATCATCGTACTACGTAGTTGTAGGTTAAGGGGTTAACCTCTGACGCGCCGAAGTTGCTCTTCTGCATCTATTAAAAATGTTTTCGGAAATGTTGCTGCTTTTACACAGTGTTTTGTTAGAGATGTAAGTATGGGAACGGAATTTTTGTTTATTGCAGGAGAATGATACGGAATATTTTATTCATAGTATTTCCCATCGGTAGTTATATATTTTTCTCATCTTTCTGGCAACTTGTGATGCCGAAAAAGCTGTTCCTCTTTTCAGGCAAATTTTCAGCATTTGATGCAGCAGTTTTCTTCAAATGGTAACAGAAAATCAATGCTGTCCGCAAATCGTAGTTTCCAGACAGAAATTTCGACATGTCCAACGCTATTAAAAGCTATTTTGTTGTATGAAAGTTGTGTGGTTGCGAGTTGAAAATCTTGATCAGATATAAAAAGAAGAAAATGGCGTTAATGACGCGGTAACTACATTGACAGCTAGCGCCACATATGGGCATATTCCGGTTTCATATTTATAGACCTGGTATGCAGAACTTATGTGAACATTAATTACCTATGTTAAATATCATCCCAAATGAAGAAATACTGCATTTGTTGTTTGATTGGATATTCAAATAATAACTCTGTTTAAAACCGAGGTCTTATCATTTATGCTTGCAGAATGGTCAGACTTCAAATATCGTCTTCAATCGTCTTGCAGTTTTCACGCAGTCAGAGTAGTCAGTGCAAAGTGAATAATTTTCATGAAACTATATTAATCATAATTATATAAAATGGATGTTGTTCCAGAAAGTAAATGGAATCTTCGTAGATGCTAATATATTCAATACAATTAATAATAGTTACATTGTAAAATTATAAAATATATTACAGCAAAGGAGAGGCAAGTTACTGTTCGTTAATATTAACTCTTTGCACTCGAAGCAATTTTAATTCTAAAATTAAGAGATTTCTTTCAACCAAGA
>CM052088.1:9579394-9603912 GCA_028453745.1 Agapostemon virescens
CTCTGATCAGATATATTCTAATCCATTAAATCGAAGAGGACGTCGCCGTCGTAGCGATCCATCGATCGCGCGGCTGGTCGAGCCCTCTGGTTCGCTATACCGATAATCATGCTGGCCAAAAGACGTAGCCAAAAGAAACTCGGCCGGCCATTCCTGTGGCACGTGGAACGCACGAAAATGCCCGTGTTCTTTTGCTCGGCGATTCGAAGGGCTTCGATCGCATTGGAGCCGTGTTTCGAAGGGCGAAGGGCTGTACTGGCAGCACGATAAACGGCGCCTCGGAAAAAACTTCGTGGCTGATCGCGTACGTGAGACGCGAGACAAACGACTAATCTTCTTCGACGGCAGCCTCCTCTCCTCGAGGGCTGCGCGGCCCTTTGACGTTTATGGGGTACGAATTAAATTCGAAATTATTCTGCTTCGTCTGCCAGGTACACTCGTAACTGGGAATCCGGTAAAAAGATGGCGTGGGTTTTAATCCTGTAACAGTTTTACCGAAGGCGAGTAAAGACTCTGAAGGAGGCGATTTCTTCGGACTCGGAATTAAGGACTGTTTTGAAGGGGCTAATATATGCACAGCTGCGTGAAATTTCGGTGAAAAAATATTTCGATTACTATTTTATGCAGTCGTTATTTCATCATTCGGATAAAATATTGTTTTTACAGTAAACTCATTGTTTGATTTGCAAATTTACTGTTGCTGAAGTTACGAAATTGCTTTCGTAGGAATCAATTCATATTGGCAATTTTATAACTGGTCCTTTTTAACCCTTTGCACTTGAACGTTGACTCTGAGGCCCCTCTGAAAATTGCCGCGTCTTATATAATATTAATAAGTTTAATAAATATTTAATTGCTGTCGAGTCGGGTAATAGTAAAAGAATGAAGATATTTTAGGTAAAAGAGAGTGTTTTGATTTTGGGGTTAGAACAGTTTCGAGTGCAAAAGGTTAATTAACAATCAACAGATGAGAATTCATCAGTAAATTGTTTGAAAGCGACAACAGACAAAATATTTTTATTTTGATAATTTGCAACATAAAATAGAACAGTTTTATTTTTGTGATATAAGATATAAAATAAAATATTTATGTATATTGTGTATATACGATATATATATTCAATGTATAATATAAATAGTGTATTGCATATATCTTTACTGTTTTATATAAGTTGTATGTAAGTGAAATATATAATTGCATGTATGTATTAAATGATGGTACACCTCTAAATCATGCTGAGAATGTTTCGTAGGTTATTATGTGCACATTTTAACATATTAAATATAATTAACACATTGATGAATTTATTACGTTAAAAATTTATAATATTAAACAGATTGTTAAACAGCTATGCTTTATAGTTAAAATTCATGCTAAATATGATGGAAGGTATACGATTTTATTTTATCGAATTATTTATTTTTAATCAAATTTGTTGTTGAATAATGCTATGTAGTTCGATACTACATGCTATTTGTTAAAGATATTGTTTTCGACTTCTCCCCGAGTGGTTAATGTCATTTTTATCGCAAACACTAACTGCAGATAAGAATGTCTCAGTTTTTCATTGTTTATAATTAGATAACATGTAGTTTTAATGAATTATCGTAAACGAATGAATTATTTTAATCGTTGACTATAATGAAATGCGTATAATTCACGTATATTCGCGTACAATCCGAAATCCACGCAGTCAGAGAGAAACTTCAGTTTAAGTAGAATAGGACAGCAGTGATCAGACTATTAGCGAGCGCGCAAGACTGACGCGTGAAGAGCATGTTTTCAACATCCTTGGTGATTATACGTCTTTCAGTGCGTAATTGTAACTATTATGATTTTATTCTATTATAAATAATTATAAAATTACACATTCTTAATGAAATTGTTACCAATTAATGATAAGCTTGAAAAGTTTGAAGTTCAAAAGAATTATTCAGTTCAAAATCGTAGAGATTCATATATCTAATTTATTTTATTGCAACGTTATGCTTTTCAGGAACAGTGATTAATAAGTAATGCACTGAATACAAACTAAACACGACAAACTTCATACTAGCCTACCAATAATTATATCTCTCAATTTTATATAATAATTAACACGTTGAATGCCACGGTGGTCACCGGTGACCGGCACCATTGCGTCGTTTAAGAATGATTATAATTAAATTAATGGCATTAAACATCAATATAAAGAGCATGAAAAACTATAAGTATAATGAATTGTAGACTAGATCCATTTTAAACGTATTAAAATAGTGCAGGATAAGAGAAGTATTAATTTAGATCAGTGTATAATTGTATTGCACTGTAAAGAGCATGGAAAACCATAAGTATAATGAATTGTAGACTACATCCATTTTAAACGTATTAAAATAGAGAAGGATAAGAGAAGTATTAATTTAGATCAGTGTATAACCATAGTGTATTGTAAAGAGCATAAGAAAACATAAGCATAATGGATTGTAGACTACATCCACTTTTAACGTATTAAAATAGTGTAGGATAAGCGAAGTATTAATTTAGATCAGTGTATAACTATAGTGTACTGTAGAGAGCATAAGAATATAATAGTATTAAAATAATAATAGTATTAATATAGAGAAACACAAAAGAAGCATTAATTTACATCAACGTATAATTACAATATTCTTCTAAAAGCACAGAAACCCATGAGCACAGCGAATAGTAAATCCGATCCACTTCAAAGCTACAGTAACAACAAAAGTTACTGTACTCAACAAAATAACCAAAAATTATACTTTCCCAAAAAATCAACGTTCAAACAAAACCACAGCAGCGTGTCCGCAACGAAAATTCACGAACAGGTTGTGTCACCGACGGTATTTCAGTCGACGCAGAAACGTCGAAAACGGAAGCATCCGGCAGTGTTTCCGTGGGTGCCGATCAGCTGCGCGATGTCACCGGATAGCATTTATCAGTAAAAGGTTGCAGAGAAACCGCTGCCGCCGCCGTGCCGAGGCGAGTCACCAGTCGCGACTCGGCTCGCGGCGAGGCAAGACGAGGCGCGGAGCCGAGCGGAGCCGAGCGGAGCGACGTGTCGGAAGCGTGGGGGCCACGCAGCGAGGCATAGAGAGATACCGTGGAAAAGAGAAGGAGATCAGGGATGGAACAAGACCAAGATAGACCCCCCACTTGCTGTTCGCGAGTGGCGGCGCGTGTCAACCTTGCCTTGTCCTTGAAACCACGCGACCGCGACCGTACAACGAGCCAAGTCGCTAGCAAGCGCTCGCGCGGTTCTAGGAATCAGCTGATTGGCCGACAAAAGGGGAATTCCTAGAGGCCGCCGAGGTGCAATCGGAATCGCACCGTCGTCCTCCTCCGGCGGGATGCTGAATAATTAACAATCCCATGCCGATCGCCGTGACTAAGTCGCTCCTTCTCTCTTTCTTTTTCTGACCGTCTGGGCTGGGTCCAGACGTCCTGCCATTTTCTTTAACTTGTCTTCACCTTCGCTACTTGTATCCTTGTTCGTCTGTTTTGCTTTGAAGTCGCGATGTTCCTTCTTCCTTTTCGGCACCACGTGCATCTAAGCATGTAAAAACGTAGCAGAATTTCAGCTAATTATAACCTTTCACAGATGCGAATAGGACATTCTATTGGGTTGTTCGGAAAGTAGTTTCGTTTTTTTTTTTTGTGAAAATGAAAGAAAATTTTCGTATAATGAACAAATATTTTATTAAATTATATATTGGCCATTCTGGTCCAATACCTTTACCGTAGTATGATTCCACGCTCATAAAATTTTTGGTCTTTGCTGGCAAAAAACTGATCGAGGTTTGACCTCCTCATTTGAAGTGAAGGTTTTACCGTCTAAAAAATGTTGCACTGACCGAAACAAATAATAATCCGAAGGTGCCAGATCTGGAGAATATGGTGGGTGTGGCATTGTATTCCATTCAAGCTGTAAAAACTTTTGGGGAGTGACCAAACTTGTATGAAGTCTCGCATTATCTTGGTGAAACACTACACCTTTTCTGTTGATTAATTCTGGCCTTTTCTGTTGAAGTGCATCATTCAGTTTGTCCAGCTGATGACAGTAGACTTCCGAATTAATTGTTGTGTTATCCGGTAGAAGCTCAAAAAAACGATTCCTTTAAAATCCCACCAAACAGACAGCATCACCTTTTTTTATGGATATTGGCATTGGAAATGCTGTGAGCCGGTTCATCTTTCTGCTCCATGATCTCTTGTGTTTGACATTGTAATATACAACTCATTTTTCGTCCCCAGTAATGATGCGCTTCAAAAATGGATCATTTTCGTGACGTTTGAGAAGCGAATCATAGACGTCAACGCGACGACACAAATTTCTCTCCGTGAGAACATGGGGAACCCATATATCGAGCTTCGAGGTTAAACCCAAGCCTTTCAAGTGGTCATAAACAGTTGAATTTGATAAATTTAACCTCTCACCGATCTCACGTGTTGTTATTCGCCGGTTTGCATCAACTAATGCCTTTATCGTGTCTTTATCAGCTTCAATCGACCTTCCAAAACGTGGTGCATCTTTGACATAAAAATTGCTGGATCGAAATTTTGCAAACCAGTTCTGGCACTGGCGTACTGTCAACACATCTTCTCCATACACATCGGTTAATTTCTTTCTGGCTTGAACAGCATTTTTACCTTTTCTATAGTAAAAAAGTAAAATATGACGAAAAAGCTGCTTATTGCTCTCCATATTTAAAAGGGCACCAACCAAAAACTACTGCGTAGAATCAATTGGACTTTTTCACACACAAGCCTTGCTATATCAGCTCTCAAAATATATAATGATTATGCGGCTTAAGTGTGAAGTTGGATGCAAAAAAATACAATTAAATCCTCTGCCGGGAAAAAACGAAATTACTTTCCGAACAACCGAATAATTGTAAGGCACTGTAAAAAGCATAGTAAAACGTGAGCACAAGGAATTGCAAGCTAGATATACTTCTGCGATTTTTATTACAATATATTCTTGAATAAAAACATTTATTAACCCTTAGCACTCCGACGGCTCCTCTCAGACGACACTAAAAGTTGTCAAACTATTATTCAAACAAATTTTTACATCGCTATGCTTGTGCTAAAGAAATTCGTAAAAATTGAATTGTTGCAAGGACGAGTAATCGTAAAAGAACTTCATATGCATAAGATGAAATATATCGTATAGAATGAAAATATTCCAGGTCAGAAAAAATGCCTTGCAAAATGCTCAAGCGCAAAGAGTTAAAATATAGTAGAATGAGAGAAGTATTGAATAGTACAAATAAGTTTCCGCCGTTTCTCATCTTAAATTGGACATTTGTTGCAAAAAAAATGTTACCTTAAATTTTATTCAAAGTATCGTCCATCGCTAGCCACTACTATAGGAAGAACGAAATTGAAACCACTCGCGACAACTTCTGTCGCTTCATGTGGCCTTACCATATGCTTCTACGAGCAATGGATACGCCTCGGCTGCAGATTTCTTCAAATTAATAAAGCAAGTCAGAACTTCTCGCAAATGACGATTATTCGGCTCGAAACTCGACATTTTCGCACGAAACAAAATATACAATGCCGATTCACAACCACTAATATTTCGAGATTCCGTTGTTGGCAAATGAGCATGCTTACGATATGACGTCTTACATCTAACACTAACGGAGATTTATTTGTACTCCCAATAAAAAAAATCAATAGACAATTTATAACTATTTCCCCATGAACACGTAGTCAGAAAAAGGACAAAGAACCAAGAAACACGATCCAATACTGTCAGATAGATAGTAGATAACATTTAATACAGAGATTAACAAAATAAAGTAGCAAACGTCTCCCATTACCCACACGTTCGACCCACGACCACAGGAACAAAGCAGCACGTCAAACGCCTAGCTACCTTCTAGCTGCACGTTGTAGAACATATTAATCTCGCCGGGCAATTCGCAACCACGCGATCGCCGTAAATAATCCTAACCCCGTCTTTCAACAAACTACCAGCGAACACGTTACTTCTCTACCTCTCGTCCGTCGACGACCGATCGAACAAACTCGGTCCAATTAACATATAAAAACAGCGGGGCCGACATAACGCTCGAAATTCCGGAATTTGCATAGTAATTATCAGTGGAACCGGGCCCGGGAGAATCGTGGCCTACCATTCCGAGACCGTGAATCCCGGTGAGCGATGTTTTTCGTTCGAAAGACAGAGGGAAACGTGCCTCGAATGACGTGCCTGAAAATTTTAGAAGCGGTCGGTCGTCGGACGGCCGATCCCTCGGAACAAAAGGGCAGAACGGCGAAAAAGAAACCGCTCGGAAACGCGGAGAAAGAGCGAATTTTTTCGCGGTATATGGAGATTCACGGTCGGGCCCGGGGTTGGCTCGCGAAAAAACCGCGCGCGATTTAATTAAATTACTCACTAAATTATGCGCGTCGATTATCATCCTAACGACCATTAGAGCCGGCCGGCCCCGGGGTCGAGGACTGATAGATAAAAAGAGACGACGACGGAAGAAAAAAAGAGAACGACCGGTTCGCCGCCGCGCCGCGCGCCAGGGATGGTAGGGTAATTATGGGCGCGTTTCGACACGAAGAAACGTCCGTCCGGGATTGTCGTTATGGAAATCCGTACGTGAGAGGTTAGAGAGAAGAATCCCGAGTGCCAGACCTCGGTATCTCGTGAGACCTGTTTGTCGGCGGGGGACTTTACGTAACAAAAGATAACCGACTCGCCGCGACGAGGCGGCAGATAACTAGCAGCTCCACCGACACTTATGCAACGGTGCCTCGTTCCACGTTCACGCTGGCGCACCTGAGGAATCGGAAGGCTACCGAGCCAGATAACGCCGGCCGGAAAGGTCATCGAATCGTGGAATCGATCGGTCGACTTCCATCCCGATAAATCGCACCGCTCTCGGACCTCGGGTTCCTGGAAGATGAAGCCGCAAGCGATGACCCGAGACCCGAGGTTCATGATCAGAGACGATAGCGAGTCGCGCGAGTTGTCATTCCGCGTGTTTCGCGTGTGCCAACGCCACTTCGCCACAAATTGTACCGTCACCACTGACGGCAGCCCGAGGAGGCGGACATTATGCTAATGCTGTGCGGTTTTTTGCCGGATACTTCTGCGGAGAGCCGACGCAGCGTCCGGGACCGATGTCTCCTCGGGATTTCGAATTCGAATTTTGGGATTCGATCGGGCGGATGTCGGGTGAAATGCACTGCAGGATGAAAAGATAGCACACCTTATATTTTCTCATATATTGTTATTAGCACGTTGAATGCCGAGCGAATTTTGTGTACTCCAGACAAGTTTCATTTATCTCATTCATAGAAGCGATCAATATTATTCAAGAGAATTGTTAGTTACTGTACAACGAAGCTCTTACCTCATACTGTAATTTGGTTAACTTTCACAATATTAAATCAATGTTCAATGCCGTTAATTTAATCATTTTTGAACGACGGGATTCAACGTCTTAACACATTGGTGACCGGTGACGAATTAACTCGTCGTTGCACTTGCACTATTTATTTCAATTTATGAAACCCAGGGCAATATAGAATATTGCAAAAGCTTTGCGCATCGTGTTTAGTCGTGTGCGCTTTATAATAAGGAAAATACATTTCTTAACACTTTATCGAACGGCGACTATTTCAGAATTTTTGTAAGGCCCATGATGACCTGTAGATGGCTGTTACTAATTATAAAGGAGGAGCCACAAGATATCAAGCATTAAATATCATTCGTTGATTTATTTTTATACATAATTTTAAGTTAAATGTGCTATCATTTTGTTCCACTAAATTTCCTTAAAAGTTCTTTTGTTTAATAAAATTGTATAGGTTGGCGAAATTTAATTCAATTTCATTTGTGTATGTTTATAGAGGTATTTTACAAGAATGTATAAAAACAAAGCTTTGGTTGTAATGTTAAATACATAAAAATTACGTTAATTTTAAAGTGTGCTATCTTTTTGTCACGGAGTGTAACTATGAAGAGGACACTGCAGAGGACACGGATAGGGGCAGTTGGGGGATCAAATGTCAGAACAATTGTGTGAAAACCATGAGTTTTGGTATAGTTTAAGATAGTCCCTAAAAGAGTAATAAGTAAAGTACGGATTTGTCTGAAAAATTGTCTGTATTCTTTTTGAAATACCGAAGCCACATTTAATTTTGTTTTGTTGATCAGTTTTATAAGTTGAAAATGATATAAAAGTATTGTTAAATTTTTAAAACTTTTTCACTGTTCTGAATCTGATGTAGTCTAGCAATAATCGAGGTTATTTATTTAATATTGGGTTACTTGGAAAGTTCGTGTCAATTTATCTTTATTTTTAATAAATATATATCAAAACTTAAATGCGTTGCGTTTCAATCTTCCGTCAAAATCGACATAAACTTTCTGGGCAACCCAATACTTTGGCTGAAATGTCGCTCATAGCGACACAGTTCCCGCATTAACCCTCCGACAGCGGTGCCTGAGTCTATTTCGACCCAGAGTATCAAAATGATTTAACTATACAGTTTCTAGCTATTAATTTAATGAATACTTGTTGTATGAAAGTACCACTAGCAATTTGGTTTAAAAAATTGATAAATAGAGCAGTTTGGAGTTTTAAATAATTATAAAATTATTTAAATGTTCCCCAAGCCCGGGGTCAAATATAGAATCAGTTTTTATTACAACTTTTTAAGTGAATCCAATTGTGTTGGGGTCAACGAGTTTCAAAGGCCTTATCAAAAGGCTTGTTATAATAAATTTACATATTTTCTATTTTTATATTATGAAGTAAGCTGTTTTGCATGTTTTTATGTCACTTTTATAGCCACTCGTGTGGGAGTCGACGTGTCAACAATTTACTGTTGCAATGTAAAATAGTTAAACCATGAAAGTGACACTTATAATTTGTTCACACACTGTGTAAGCATATTGGACATATAAAAATACGATGTACGAAATACAATGTGACATTAGTAGACTGTGAAGTTTTATGTAAAATGATCTTGAACATTACTAGAAATTATTCAAAGAATTTGTACAAGTACAACTATATTGAAATATTAATTGATATTTATTATAAACAAAGTATTGATCTCCTTGGAAATTTTCGAATTTATAATTTATGCACGTTAGTCCAAATCGAATAGAGAATTCGAGTCATTATGTTTCAGGCATCTATTTTCTATGTCCCTTAATCAATGGTTAGAAATCTATAAATTGTATTTCACAAATTTCAGTTAAAAATTCAAGAGTGTTCAAAATCTTGGTATAAGCATCCGAGTGATGATTCTACATCCAAAAACATAAAGGAAAGGGTGAGAAACATTTTTTCCTCTGGCGCCTAGTTTTCGAGAAAAATGAGTCCACGTGCTTCGGTATTTGCAGTAAGTAGAATCAGTAAGTCATGCACAGACGCGTCAATCGATTGCTCTCCAATAGCGCGCGGCTCTGTTGAATTTTTAAACTCGATTTTACTGAAAATGGCGGCTCATTTTTACATTCTGAAGTCATCCTCGTTCTCCATGTGCCATGATTTCAGTAATACCTTGAACAAATACTATTCATAAGACAGTATACTCACACAAATGAATTAATTTGTAGTAAAGTTTAACGGGAATATTTTTCAAACCAAATTTTTCATAACAAAAGATTTAATAAATAAATATAATACAGACTAATTTGTCATTCTAACCATACATTAAGAAAGTACTATTTTTATTGTTTAAACTAAGCTTATTAGCCTTGTATACCTTTTAAATAATTGACAAAAGTTTTCGGAATTTTTTAACATGAAAAAAATGTTTTATCTAATAAAAATGACAAACCTACAATCATTTCGACTGTATGCAATATTTACAACAATATATGTTCCAATAACATATTTATTTAAACATTTGCCAGGAAAATATTTTTAGAATTTCAATAATCATAAAATCAAAAATCAGGACATTCGACCAGCACTGGTGGGTTCAGTGGTAAGTCGATCATTTCTATGGCAAAATATGTCTTCGTGTGTAGAAAGTCTAACTGAATCTAAATATGATATACAGGTATCAATGCACTCAATTACGATCACTACCATAACTTGCTTATTTCTTCAAACATTTAAATGAAATTTCTTTCTTTCTCACTTTTTTCGATTTGTTTCTGGATGTAGAATCACCACACGGATGCTTATACCAAGATATTAAACACTCAAATTTTTAACTGAAATTTGAGAAATACAATTTATAGATTTTTCGATCATTGATTGAAGGGCACAGAAAATGGATGTTCAAAACAGTTCGCATAAAACGAAACTTTGCATACGAATATACCAGGCGGTGTTGTATCCTCCTAAACCTCCACACCGAAGGTCGAAAGTCCCACCTAACGTCTCGAGTTTCAATCCGAAAATTTCGCAGTTGATGCTTTCACTCGGTAGTTAGCAATTCTATGAACCACGGTTGCAACACATTCGACACCTCATGACGGGCGCCACGATTCTCGAGATTTCCAGCAAGTTCCGCTAATTTCCCGAACCGGAAGGCTCCGCCTGGAAAATTACTCATGCGCGATTGCGAGCGAAAGTTGCTCGCGATAATTGTTTATCGCTACTCACGGGGAGACTAAACTCGAGAGATTAGATGTCCCGTGTCTGCTGATAACTTTGTAATCTAACACCAGGCTTACAAAGTTCCGCGATTTTTGCGCAGTCTTAAAGCTGCCGATTAGTATTAGCGAAACGACCCGTGGTATTACCTCTGGAGAGCGGAGAGGGTCCCCAGAGTTTGAGGATTCCTGGGCCGGCAAGTGTTTGAGGATCCACCACTAGGCGGCAGCAGGCTCTTGACAGCGTTCGCGTTGGCCCAGGCAGGAGTGGGGATGGATTTTGGGTCCTTCGCCGGGAGCTAGGGCCAGGAAAGGGGACTGCGGACCGAACTCAGGCGAGGGAACTTTCGGGATGCGCCTTCAGGTGGCAGCACCTCGCAGCAGGTCGAGCTGCACCTTCGCTCAGTCTGCGATCCGAACTGCAGCGGCGCGGACGGGGCCTCAGACGCGCTTAGAATTCCTCTATCCGAGGAAGAATATAGTCTTGCCGCTTTGTCGGATCATAGAACCTTAGGCTACTCATGCTTCTATGTACGTTCTTCTACATGCTTCTATGTACATCTCACCAAAGAATTTGAGCTTTCAGAAAACAGTCTCAAAAAAGTTTCTCAATTTTTATTAGAGACTTGAACAATTTGTTTCATCTTTAATCCTCTATTTCAACGCTCGAGGAAGGACGTCGGTGTACTATAGTGATTTTAAAAAGCGTTTTAGAAATTGTTTGGTAAGAAGAAATCATTAGAAAAGGAACGTTTTACTATTTACTTTTTTGAAATTGTTGATGGATAAGAAAAAATTGCTTGACAAACTATAACATCTGCGAAAATGCTGAAGTTGGACGTCATTCGTGGAGAATTAAAGAAATGCAAGTTAGAAAGCAACTCAATGCCCTAGGTTAAAGTTATCATAGAGAATGCCCTCTACACTTTTGCTCGAGACTTCGAAATGACTTATGATCTTTCACTAATGCAATATTTTCAACGAAATTAATTTTAGACTGCAACGTTTTACTGTTCATCTAGACGAAGTAAATGGATGAATTTTCAGCTTGAAGCACGTGTGACGTCTGTGCAGTAATTAATTAAAAATTTCGCAGAGATTTATCTAAAAGAATAGACCACGAAGCATACGTTTGGAACTTAGAAATAGAATTTAAGTATACTGATACTGAAATGCAAATGCTTCGATATTTAGTACAGAACTCGCGATGGATGTTGAAAGTGACAGAATTTCGTTCGACTTTTACGCCGAACGAATAGAAACGTGATTTGATACGATTTAGTATGATTTCAGACAGATGCAGTTGGTAGGGTCTGACGGTGTCAGACAGGACAGGTTACGCTCTTAAAGAACAATGCCAGATATAAGTTTGAAGAAAGAGATCAATATTTATTTGATGCTCTTGCCAGTGATAAGCGTCGATCTTTTCTATTCTCACAATAGAGAGGAATTATAAATTTAATTTCTCTGCACTCATATAAATATAAATAGGACAATCGTTCTCGCATACTCTCTCATCCGCACTCACAGACACGCTCGCGCAGACACACACACACACATATTTCTCCACACACACACACATATTTCTCCGCACTCACACACAATATTCGTCCGCACACACTTAACTAATCCTACGAACTAAAGATTCGCGTTTAGTTACAAAATGAATGAAATAAGAGAAAGAAGAAACTGGTTCCTCGTACTTTTTTTTTCAAATAGCATAACACTCGCTCGGCGTATTTTCTCTACGTACAAGAAACAGAATGGAAGACCTCGGTGATTCTTGTTGCGTAAGGCACTTAAAATACGATATCCTTCTAAACACATGTATGTACAGGCGACGAAATAACGGAAAGAATGCAAAACTTCTCTGGGGGCGAAAAAAGATCAAAGAAAAAGAAAAAGAAATAAGAAACGCCTTCGGGATTCAACGAAAACCGTTTTAACGAACGTAGACGAGATAAAAACGAACGAAATTGACGATGATCATCCGACACACGATCGGACTTGCTTGATTATTTTTTCTTGATTTTTACATTCTTCCGTGTCGACACGACCGACTTCTCTGAACGTACGATAGAACTATGTACAAGGCACTGTATAAGGCACTGCCTCATAGGCTACTGGCCGACGTGTACGCACTCGGGGTACTCGAAACTCGCGGTTCCCGAGGGTGTCCTAGCTCGCAGGACACTCCCGGCCCTAAAACGATCCTAAATACGATAAGGAACAATATCCGTGTCCGTAAATTCTCACGGTGCTGAACGACCGATCCACGTGTCTTCAGTCAGAAACATGTACAATATATCACTCGAGACAGTCTCTCTCTTACACACCCGCGTTTTCACATTTCCTTTACCACGGCCTCCACGGTTGGTCCTCGACCACGCTCTTCCTCATCACTAGGGCGAGAGGTTTCTGAAGAGGTGGACTGTAGACACGGGGGTCGAACTCCGGGTCGCTGGTGTAGCCGTTGGCAGGAGATGTCGCGACGTCCCTGTGGCTGTTGCCGGTGTTGAAGGCAACCGATTGCTCGCGGAAGTTCGCGGGTGGTGCTTCGAAGGCGACAGGACTCGCCGCGGAGGTGGACGTCGAGCTGGCAGAGGACGTCGAAGAGGATGCCGACGCCGTGCTGGCCGTTCTCTGAGGAATCGGGATCAGAGTCGGCAGAGGCGAGGTTGGAGCCGGCGAGGACGCCGGTGAGGTGACCGGAGTCGCCTTTGCTCCTGCTGGCAGGACCAGGGCGATGTCCCCGTTCGGCAGTCTGGTCGGAACTAGCTGGAGTCCGGTGCCGTTCGCGTTCGTGAAGAAGATCCCGTTCGACTGTTGCACCTGGATCCTCGGCGTCGCGTCCACTTGCGGCAGGATATGGACCTGGAGCTGCGTGGTCGGTGGCGCCGGCTGCACGGGCTGCTGGGTCGCCGTCTGCGCGTTGGCGTTGCTGGCTTCCACAGGTCCGAGGCAAGAGCCCAAGTGGGCCAACAAACGCCTCCTCACCGATGCATCCAGACCGGGAAACCTGCCAACTTCGCCGGCGCATTCCGCGAAACCAGCCCGGAATTTGTTCAAGACGGTCGGGTCGGTCGCCGCGGCCAGGGCAACCTGTTGACGCTGGAGCGTCTCCAGGTGTTTCACCGTCATCTCCAGGATGTCCGCCTTCTCCAGCTTCGAGTGTCTCGCTGGCTGTAAGCAAAAAGAGAGCCGACGGATTATGCAAGGGTTCCGGCAGTTTGGCAGTGTGTGATCGTCATCAGGGGGGAAGGAAAATGTGTCCTGAGCGAGTATACTGATCACAACGGAATATCGAATTTGGACATCGGTTATGGGGTGTCAAGAGGATTCGGTAAAGATGCTTACGTCTTTCTTCATGGCGTCCAGGATCAGAGTCTTCAGGTCGTTTAGGCAGTTGTTGATGCGGGCTCGCCGCCGCTTTTCCATTATCGGTTTATTACTCTGTAACAGAAAAGAATGGCTAGGTCAGGCACGCTGTGCTCGACTGTACTCCGTGATTTCGGGGTTTCTTTTCTTCGGGGGGCTGTTACGAGCGGTCTCCGAACGGACAACAGGACTCGAGGGTGAACGGATATTGCTTTGGTTCAATGGAAGAAATAAAAGGAAGCTAATCGAATTTCTTCGACGGCTATACTACAACCCCTGACCGATCGAATAAATTTAATCCTGACATTCGTTCTCGAGAGTACACTTTTTTAGGGAACCCACGGATTTCAACCCCCGCGATAAGATTCTCGAAGGGATCGGAGAGGGTTTTGTCGAGAAGTTTCAAGTATCCTCGAGCGACACTAACCCGTCGATTCTCGCCGGATCTTCTAGTGGTTGTGGTGGTGGTGGCGGTTTGCGCAGGGGGCTGTCCAGCCTCCTGGGGCACGTGTTGCGCCGGCGGCGTAGCGCCGACGGTGACACCACCGGTCGGCATCGTGGCACCCACCCCGGTCACCATCTCGTATCACAAAAATGTCTACAAATGGTCGACGGGTTTCACGACAAATTGCGGAACAATTTGCCGCGGCACTGCACTGGTAATCCAATTGATTGACCGTAGGGCACTAGGGGGGAGATGTGTGGTTTACGGCCGAGGGCCAGAACGGCGTAATCCAAAGAAGTCGGTGGCCGGCCGGAAAACGATGGGATAGCTATGTTTTGTTGCGCCGAGAACTTAGTAAGAGGACACGCGACGTGATGATATCGCGCCCGGTGTCCCTTAGCCTAGGCCTCGCTGACTGAACTCACTCAACTCCGACCACTCGGTACAGGCGTCAGAGCACGACTGACCGAACGAACGACGAACGTCTTCTGTCGTCTCGTCGAAGCGTGCCACCCGATGGAATGCCCGGTGGAGGCGCTGCCACGAAACGGTGGGGGAAAACCTCGACGGTTAAGCTGGAGGGGATAGCGCGTGACGGTTTAACCTGGGCTTCCCTCCTCTACCCGAATTCCGACGGTCGGACGGCACCCGGTTGCCTTTAAGAGCCCCCACCTAGGGCACGGGAAGCCCCCTCCAAAAGGTCCTGTGCCTACGACCGTGGCGGCTTGCCTCGCGCGGACCCCCACTACGGGTACCCCGAACCTCCGATCGATCGGATTTTTCTGCACTCTCATCGAGTCATTTTTTTGAAAAATCCCCTTTGACGTCTCGGCGAGACCGACGCGACTTGCCACTCATCGGAAATCACCTGAATTCCCTGACACCAAGGCACTCTAACTCAAGGTGAACCCATTTTACGCTCCCAACCGGCGAATTGGCTGATCGCTTGCATCCACTGTCATGCAAGATCTTTCGATAGTCATTGTTTTGGGAAAAAACCCTGAGACGATGATGCACCGGGAACCACCTGACTTTAAGGACACCCTGTATAGATGTTCTAGGATGATCTAGAGTTTCAACCCCCTTATGCTCCTAGGCGCCAGTGAGATGCCTCGCGAAGTTGTGAACATTTTTTCGGAGGGGTTGAAAAGTGGAAACTTTAGAAATTGTGTAAATTGGTAAATATAAATGTTGACGGTGAAGGAATTGATTAAGCTGTTAGTGTAAGGGTTGACCCATTGTGGTCGAAGCACTTGTTATACTAGAATTATTGAACCAGCAAAGTGACTGGTTTCTTATTTTATCGTTTATATTTATTGAAGTTATAAAAAGATTTTTACGAAAAAGTTTCGAATGAATTTCTTCATCGAAACAGATATTATAATAAAAATTGTACGAGATCTGAATCGATGCAATTTTGTCGTTATTAGAAAGCTATATACATCGGTCGGATTTATTACTCGGTGGTTGTAGCGTTAATGCTAAAATTAAGACGTTTCTTTCAACGTTGAATTTATATTATGCATTCGACATTGCTCCTGTTTTTTTTTGCTCAAAAATTGAGTTTTCAGCAATTTATAGAGTACAGACGAATTTAATCGTACGAACACTATTTTGAAAAATGATACTGAATTTTCAACTGGCAACTCTGAGGCGCCAGCAAAAATTGCTACACTATTATTTAAAACAATTTCAGCATCGCTATCTTTATTTATAACAGACTGACAAAAATTTAAGTCGCCATAAGGAAAAATTACTTCACCATTGACAACCCTTAAGAAAATAATAGAAGTTCTTATTTCCATTTAAAGAAAATTAAGGAAATATAGCATGTATTGTAGAAGATTCAGTTTGAAATCTTTACCACGAGTCAGACTCGTTGTTACAGAGCAAGGCGTTACAACAGTTTCTAGTGCAAAGGGTTAAACTTAGCCCGAAACGAAAGAACGAAGCAGCAGTGGTATTTTAACCCTTCGAGGACGAATACTGTCATATTGCAAAAAATATAATTTAATTATTACATTACGATAAGATCAGTACATATTTTTATTTTCACTCAGAACTTAAAACTTCAATACAATATTTAACTTTCTGAAGAAAATATTTCAAATATTAGGAGGACCGGAAGCAATGTCGTTTGCCATTACTTGTTGTCATTCGTTTGTCAGCTCATCGTGTACTTTCCGGTCCTCCTAATATTTAAAAAAATCCTCGTCCGCAAAGTGCTAACCCTTCGCACTCGAATGGCGACTCTGAGGCGCCAGTAAAAATCGTCATATTATTATTTAAATAATTGTTACATCACCAAGTTTGCAGGTAAGAATAAGATTCGATAATAGTCGTAACGCTCTAAGTATGAGTAATAGTAATTTGATATGCAGGAAAGCAAATAAATTATACACGATCGAGCTATTTATAGGTAAAAATATTCTTTAAATTTTGGAATGGAATTGCTTCGAGTGCAAAGGGTTAAAGTTCTAGGAGTTCCCGGACAAAATTCAGATTTCTTAGGGGAGCCAGTTGCGTAGTTATCGGTAGCAGCGTGGATAGCGATCGGCGGGGATTTAGGTCCGAAATTGGGAGCAGGAGTAAAGGGAACGGCTCGCGGCGTCGAACAAAGAACAATAGCGCGCGCAGCGTTTCCCGCGAGCGGCGATTAGTCTCGTGACGCGTATCGCGCGTCGAAAGGTCATTAGAACCGGCTGGTCGGTTCGCGGCTCTCTGCTCGGCGGCGATCGTGGTGGTAATTGTAATTTCTAGACGGGCACGGCACGTATGCCCCGACTACGAACGTCATCGGGGCTTATATTACGTTCTTCGAAAATAGCCGAGTGCCACCGTGTGTCGAGTGCGGACTGACGCACGCGCTCACCACTGGCACGTGCCTCCTACTCCCTCTCCGCGTCTTTCGAAATTACTCTTTCTACTTGTGCGACCGATTATACGCACGCCGCGGCATTTATCTCCCGCGTACGTGCACGTTCGCGAGGCATAAAACGCTGATACTGTATTTCTACGGCCGTGTACGCGTAATTGATAGGCGATCGTGTTGATCTAGGCTCCTGGATAGCGCTTATCGAGCCGCTCTCTCGCGCTAGTGATTGCAACCAACTAGAGACAGACAGAGAGAGATAGAGAGAAAGACAGAGAGAGATTAACGGTCTGTGGAAATCCGATGACGTTCTTAGAAAGTTCATCGAAACCTTGGTGGTTCTGGAAAGATTGCGAAATTCAGGGGTCGATAAATGTAACGGCGTCTTTGGACGTCACTGGACCCGGGAAACACCACGTCACAGTCTTTGGTGCAGTGACGTGAGATGTACAGATCTGACGAATCTTTTGAATTATTGTAGTATTAAATTGTGAATGTGATTTTAAAAGTCGGAGGACTCGAGCGGTTAAGATTTAGGGGTGGCAAGACTGGGTACGTTCACGGACGTCATTGGACCAGGAGTCATTGCGTTATTTGTCTTCGGTTTGTATGACGAAGGATCTAACCGATCTGCTAAATCATTTAAATTATTGTACGATCTGATTCTGAAACAGATTTTGAAACTTGGAGGACTGGAACTATCAACATTAAGGGCTACCATAACAGAGTACATTTACAAACATCATTGGACCAGGAGACACTGTGTTACTAGTCTGCGTTTCAATGACGAATGATCTACCGATCTGCTAAATCATTTATATTATTGTACGATCTAATTCTTAAACAGATCTTGAAATTCGTCGGACTGGAACAATCAACATTAAGGGCTAGCATAATAGAGTACATTTACAAACATTATTGGATCAGGAGACACTGACGCGACGTTCAAGATGTAGGAGTAACGAAAGTATCTTAGCAGACGCCATTTTCTAATAAACGCTGCATCACAACTCATAATTACTACTCGCTAGTAATCTAACTACCTATAAAGGTAAACTATGCATTCCCTAAGCAGAACTCGAAAGACTAGATTCAAGACTAGGGGTAGCAAAGTGGAGTAGCATCGGAGACATCGCTGTCCCAAGAGACATTGTACGATCTTTCCCGAAGCAATCGGACTCCTGTCGCGTTTCCTGTTTTCGGAATGGGGCACTTCCGAAAAAAATCCGCCGCGCAGCGACTCCCTTTGCGTGGTTATCAGCGGGTATCTCCGGTTGAGAGCACAGACGTGTCAAAGTCTCGTGGAAAGATAATCGTCGGTCCCGCGTCGATGGTTCCGGCGCCGAGCGAAGCCAGCCAAGTATTCGAGCCGGTGAACCTCCGCCGCCGCTTCGGCAAAGGGTAGGACGCGAGCCCGAGGAGAGGGAGAGAGCGAGCGAGACGGACAGAAGGAAACAAAAGAAAGAGAGGGAGACGGAGACAGAGAGAGACAGCGACAGAGAGAGCCAGAGACACAAAGAGAGAGAGAGAGACAGATGAAGAGAGAAGGAGCGAGAGAGAGATAGAGAGACGAGTGAGAGAGAGAAGGAGTAGGAGAGAGAAGAAGTAGGAGAGAGAAGGAGTGAGTGAGTGAGTGAGTGAGTGAGTGAGTGAGAGAGCGAGAGAAAAAGAGTGAAAAGAGAGTCCCGAAGAGAGGGGAGAGAAGCAAGCCCAGGAGTTCGTAGAAGCGTGATGGGTGCGACGAGGATGCCAGCTGGGGGATCGTGCTCGTGTCGTCGCGAGCGCGAGAGGGGAAGGGAGAAAAGGTCGTGGGGATGCCGGCGAGACGAGGAGAGGGCGATGCGAAGACGAGGTTGGAAGAGAAGGAGAGATCGACGTCCTGAAGAGAGGAGAAGCCGCTCCCGAGTGCGACGCGGGTTGACTGCGAGCGAGAAGAAGATACAAGATCGGCGGCCGCCAATCACGTGACCGAGAACCGATGCGGCGTACGACGATCGCGATTCTATTGGCTAACGCCATCCCCCTCCAACGGATCGGCTTGAGGACGAGCGTGCCGCGCGCGACGGTTGCGTGGGTGGTGGGGGCGCGATCGTCATTCGACTTTGAGCGGTCGAGCGGCGCGGCGGCTCGCGGCGCGTGGGTCGCGGCCCTCCAGGGCCACTCGATCCCATGGAATGCGTGGGGGAGAAAAAGCGTGCGGCGTGACGGGGAGGCGGATACCTGTGACCTCCCCGGGAGAATGCATCTCGAGTGCACCGGGCTCCGGGAAAATTCGGTGCCGCGACCGTGTCCGCGTCTTTCAGACCGCCCCGATGCTAAACGAAATTTTTCGGTCGATTTTTTTTCAACGCCGCGACAAAATTCAGAACGGGAATACGCGGGCGGCGATTTCGAATGAACTGGCGGTAAAATGTTTCTTAATCGATTCGGATGTTTTTCAGTCGAGAGCAATTAATTTTGGAAATTCGGTTTACTATTTAGGGATTTGTATTTCATTTCAGTAAATTTTTGTTTTTGATTATTGGACGTGTGATGGTTTGCAAAATTCGAATCGTGGGGAGGTATGATTTTTTGATTCGTTTGTTGAAATGATGAATTGTAATTTAGCTGAGATTGCGAAAATTTTGTGACTTGCGCTTGATCGAGGATTGTTACGGAGTTGTGGAGAGTTCGTGTTCCGAGATAGTGTAACATAATTTTTAGACAATTCCTCAATAATAATGAATAATTCCTTGAATAAAGTAAATTATTACAGGTTTTCTACGGAAGGTAGTGCACCACGATATAGTTAAAAAATGATAGAAATACTTTTTGATAATGACAGCAACGCTAATTTCTGTAAAACGATATGCTTTCGATTCTAGGTTTCCCGGACACGTAATATCGCATTCTAATATTTTTAATTTACGATTATTGAAATAATTATTTCTATGGACTATTTCCGAAAAATGTTTACAGTTTTATTTATTTAAATATATAATAAGGGGTTACTAGACATTTCCAGAGAACCAATGACCTATTTTTGCATTTTTATTTATTTAAATGCATAGTAAGAGTTACTAGACATTTTATGCATCTGGTTCCAGAGAACCAATGACCTATTTTTGCATTTTTATTCATGTAAATATATAATAAGAGTTAGTTGACATTTTACTCGTCTGCTTCAAGAGGACCAATGACCTATTTTTGCATTTTTATTTATTTAAACGTATAACAGGAGTTAGTAGACATTAACGATGGAGAGCAGGTAACGACGGCGTAATTGGTACGTCAATCGATGAAGATTGTATAAGGAAGAATGTCTCACGGAATTTGCGAGGGAGGAAAAGCAGATACCTCCCCGGTAGAATGCATTTCGAGTGCACCGGGCCTCGGGGAAGATTGGGTGCGCGCTGTAAGTGCATCGGCTATTCCCTGGATGGGAATCGAGGGTATACTTCGGCCGCACCATGGATATTGAGAATGTAATTGGAGTGCACTAGACGCCACGCGAGAATCGAGTCGCGTTTCGAGTGCAACCCGCGCTGGGAAACGCTGTCTAGATGCATTCGACGGTATCGGACACTGTAGAACGGTCTTAGACCCTTGGCAATATTTCTATTCGGTTTATTTTGCCAGAGAAAGCGAATAGATTGTTGGCTTGTTTGCGAACATGAACTAGGATTTAGAAAGTGTTTGTTCTTTTTGGCGAATAAAAAAATTGTCCAGTCGGATTGAAAATAGTTTCATTTGTATAAAATTATTCAGTTTTTACTAAAATGTTATATTACGTTAAGCTGTGATCATTTTTCTTGAATC
The DNA here is from genome assembly GCA_028453745.1 of Agapostemon virescens. Taxonomy (NCBI): domain Eukaryota; kingdom Metazoa; phylum Arthropoda; class Insecta; order Hymenoptera; family Halictidae; genus Agapostemon; species Agapostemon virescens. Next base: position 9,600,474 of record CM052088.1, read on the forward strand.
GACAGCTTCAGATCTGGCAAAGAGTTAATCTTTTATATGCGGTAGTAACTTTTTATTGTAAGTACAATTACACGGAATGTATACTTATACTGTTTCTAATTGAAAAACAGAAGTATACTGACTGAAAATTTTGGAGGATCTTTTTAATATAATTATAATTAAACAGAGTGCATATTTTAACTGTCGCTAATAGAAGAGCAGAAGTATGCTAACTATAACTTTTGTAGTACCTTTTTATGATAATTATTATTACATACATTGCATACTTATACCGTTCCTAATAGACAGTAAAAGGACACTAACTAAAACTTTTGTAGTAGCCTTTTATTCTAACTCTAATTACACAGAATGCATGTTTTGACTGTACCTAATAGAAAATGTGAAGTACGCTGACTATAACTTTTATAGAATTTTTTTATTATTATTATTATTACACAGAATTCATATTTATACTGCTCCTACTAGGAAAAGAAACGTACATTGACTAAAACTTTTGTAGTATCATTTTATTCTAACTCTAATTACAGAAATTGTATGTTTTGACTGTTCTTAATAGAAAATCTGAAGTACGCTGACTATAACTTGTGTTGTCTTGGGGTAAAAACAGCCCCCAAAGTTGGGGGTCAAAACCATATTTTTGAGATATCTCGGAAACCAGAGGTCGATAAAAATTGAATTATTTTTTAAATTGTGTTTTTCAATGGGAAATGTAGTGGCGCAAGAAAATTTTAACCAAAGTTAAAATAAATAAATAATAAATGTAGTCGCTCGCATAAATTTCATCAAAAATATGAATATGTTCCCGTGTTAGTTGTGATTAACAGTTAAGTAGAATTAGTACTTTCGGTATTGATAGTCAGCCAGGATCGAACAGCCAGCGTTCACCGATAGCGTGCTCCCATCTGGCGGTGAACGTGGACACTTGTTTCCCCGCTTCCGACGCGCTCGATTTTTCGAACAGCGTCGGGAAATAGAAAGTTTCATTTATTGATTTAATTACATTCCTATTACACGTTATAAATTCTATAATTTTTATCTACAATTAGACTTCTACAAAATTCTGCCTCGGTATGTGGTTTGTTTTCACGATGTTGCGTTAAGCGGACGGAAAATTTCAATTTCTTTACTGCTTTAGCATTCGCGTAGTTTGCGTAATCGGTAAAACTATCGCACATTTCTCACGTGTTTCCTCGAGCGAACGTTTCATAGTCTCCCGGTCTCTATGAGTCAGTCGGAAACGTCTAGACAACAGTCCACAGATAAGGATCCTAATACTTTTATAGTACACGGCGTATGCTAATCTTGTTATAAATTCTGCGTGTCGTGTGCGTAACATTGAAAGCAATCACTGCAAATAGTTACAATTAGAGCCGACTGTCGGTGTTCCAGTTCAGGCAGAAGTTGCACGCGATGCTTAAAGTTATCGCTTATTAAACAATATTAAACTGTTTATTAACATACATACGATCCCGGCTGTTTGCGCGAAAGCTTTTGGGTATAGTTGACATATTTTAAGCTTTTCGACTCTAATGCGTTACGTTACAAACAGTGACGTAACTTTTAAAACATAGAATAGGTTTCTATGAAAAATTATTCCAGCTTTAAATTATAAGGTACGTTGCTCTATTCCAAATATATTTTACTTAGATTCAATTATGCTAATGAGTTTTACAGTTTGATTTTGTATTCAAATTAATAGTTTAACTGCCGAATTAAAAAACTCAAAAATTCCATACAATCAAATTTATTTGATGAAGCAACAATTGAAAACTTATGACACATTGTTATTCTTCGTCCTTTTTGTATTTTTCAGATATCAACTAAATTGTGTGCAACGAATATATTAATATTAAAATTGACTTTTAAGTATGGACAAATAATTCTGTTACCTATATGTGGGTGATATAGCAGTTAAAGAGTTAAGGCTTCTATATAGTAATTATTTCAAATTTAAATTATAAGATATGTGGCCTTACTGAAAATAAACTTTATTTAGACTCAATTACTCAAATAAATTTTATAGTTTTAATACATGAAAATACTTATAATTTTTAAAAGTATGATATTTCAATGTAATTACTTGCAATGTAGTTTTTACTTTCTTTTATACCACATTACATGTTCTACCACATATACAGGGCGTTTGAAAAATATAGAATGAAGTTTTTTCATACAGGGGTGCAATGTCGAGAAAATCTAGTTTGAAAATTCGTTATGTACGCGTGCATTAATTAATTAGTTCGTCAAGCAAGAATTTGTCAACAACAGCAAGAAAGACATTTTCAACATTTGTAAATTGCTAGAATAAATCAATTATTGAAATTTACGGCTAATTATTAATTAAAGCAGCATTAGAAATTGCAGACTGTCCAAGTACACGCATACCTAACGAATTTTCAAGCTCGATTTTCTAGAAAATGAAGCCCCATATGAATAAAACTATATTCCTTATCTTCGACTAGATTTTACATGAGGAATCATTTCCAACCATTCAATCATGGTCGTACCATGATTTCGCAAACCCCATGTATAAAGGACGTTATACAGTAAAATGCACATTATGTAAAATTAAAAGTGAAAGAAAAACAAATTTTTGTTTCCAGATGGTAATTTGTTAAGTTGTCGAAGGAACGAATCTGATCTGTGACGATTAAGCAATTTCCTTTACGCTTGTTTAGGATGCAGGTGACAATTAAGATTGATTCGTAATGTTTTTGATGAAGGTGCCACGGCCATCTTTATCTCTCCTTTTCACCTTCGATAAGAATCGCACGATGAACACCGCGACATTCACGTGCTTTGTTCGAATTCGACTATCGCGGTCTCGAATCAGCCATCGAGCTGCAGATCACGTGTTTATGATACTCGAGCGTTCTGATAAAATAGATTACTCCGCGATATCCATCGGAGCCACTTTAATTCGACGCCATTCTTGTTCCGAGAAACATTTCTCCCCGTGTTGTTGCCCCGACGTTCTTTATGCTCGTGCTACTCGTAAATCATTCCCAGAAAAATTTTAACGACGATTGAGTAACCGACGCTTTATTTACAATGCTAAATACAACTGAACCCCAATCCATTCGGTTTAAATGGAGATGCGATTTAAATCACGGCGCTATACGCTCGTAAATTTCGCGATACGTATAGCGGAAGATATTGTACTAAACTCATGTCCGCTTATAAAAGTTACTGACATTTTCTTAGACAAATATTATTAAAAATTGTTCTTTGTTTCTGTCACTGTTTGTATCCTCATTCGCAGTCGTCATTCTATGATAAATCGATCATTCTTCGAGAACAGAGTCGTGAATCTTCTTGGGCATGGTGTGTGGTATAGTTCACACAAAAATAGGACGTGTTTAAGTTATCGTTTCGTCGGTTTCGAATTTGTGAGCCATATACAGAATTTTGAAGACTGCAAATTTTCTCTGTTCGCATA
>CM052088.1:9631927-9643934 GCA_028453745.1 Agapostemon virescens
CCGTCCAATTTTGCTGCACCCACTGGTTGCTCATAATTGTCGGGCGTGAACGTGTCGCGCGATGCACCGTCAGCCTCGGCTAACAATTTTAATGAAATTCAAGCCGTCGCTATTTTTAAGGGGTACAGAGCCGTCGCAGCTGCCTCTTCTTAACGAAGGGACATTGTAAAATGCCGGACAGAGCGCGGGCCTCGTGGGCGGAGAACTCGGCAAAAGCCGCATCGGTCTCCGTGAAATCGACGATTCGTCGCGGCGACGTATTTCTATGCGGGGCTCCGGTCGCGCGACTGCCCGGACATGAGGATATGCCTTAAGTAGCCAGGAAAAAATTGACCACCGAGTGAAACAGCTCCTACGTCGATAGGATCGTTCGGGATCGGACGAAAGTTTTTCCGGGCCCGGATGCTCGCCGATTGGACTCGCTCGACCCGCGGCCTTTGACTGCAACCGAGTGCACTTTTGTTGCATCCGCGTCCCACGGATCGCATCACGGTAGCGCGTTCTCTCGTCCGCGCTGACGGGATTGCATCGCGAGAAATTTTATGGCGATCGCTCTTTTTCTCTTTCTCTCTCTCTCTCTCTATCTCTTTCGCCACCCTCTCTTCCGATCGTTTCTGTCAGAACGTTGAACTTCTATACGCCGGGATGGGAAACTGCGCGAGAATTGCGCTGCGAAATTTATTTGCTTTTCCAGCTGCTGCGCCGTAGTTCGCAAATCAAAAGAATAGGGTGGATTTTAAAATTTTATTTTGTATTTGCACGGAGCTGTGGAAATTGCTTCGCAGATGGTGCACGCCTAGGTGCGCGAATTTCGTTCGGACAGGTTTCGAATAAGAATGGTTTATCTTTTTGATTTTTGTGAAGAGATATTGGAACGTTCGATTGGTGCCATTGATTTTCTTATGGTGCAAACTTTCTGCCTATGCATTAAATTAACTGTAGCTTATCCCTCGTACCAGTTTGATATAGATTCACTGATTAATGAAGTTAATGTTTGGCGAAATAATATAGTTTATATTTTTATATTACGGATTTCGAACGTGAATGTTTCATCGTTTTGATTTTCGTCTAGAGTTATTGAAACGTTCAATTGGTGCCATTGAATTTCTTATGGTGCAAACTTTCTTCGTATGCATTTAATTAACCTTCGGTTCTCTCTTTCTCTCCCTCTCTCTCTCTCTCTTTCTCGTACCAGCTTAATATAGTTTCGCTGGTTAACGAAGTTAAAGTTTAGGAAACTAATATGGTTTATAGTTTTACATATTTTTAATTACGGGCTTCGAACGTGAATGTTTCATCTGTTTCATTTTCGTTCGAAGCTATCGGAAAATTCAATTGGTGCCATTGATTCTTTTATGGTACAAACTTTCTGCGTATGCATTTAATTAAGTCTCGGTTATCGCTCGTACCAGTTCGATAAAGTTCCGCTGGTTGACGAAGTTAAATTATGACGTTGATATGCCAGGAAAATTATATTAATTAAAATTATGCGAAAAGCATTAATACAAATATTTTGTTTTCTACGTGTATCTACTGGAGCATGGTTCCATCGAAATTGATGAAAGTTGCTGTGAAATATAATTGATTGAAAATAGCAGAAATAATTAATTTGAGATTTCTGTATTTAATCATAATAACTCGTAATAAAAATCGCACAGCTATCCAAATAAATTAAATCTTGTCTCTTGTTAGGTAATATTAATACTTGGTTAGTTTAATGTTAATACTAGATTTAATACTAAATGCAACTATCTTACAATACTCTAGAAAAATAACAAGAATGTACCTATTCAAATTTTACATCATTCTATGGATAATATATATCCAGAGTAGTAAATTTGTTAAACAATTTCTCATAAATGCATCTTTACAATCTTAACAATCTTAACCCTTGGCGCTTCAATGGCGTCTCCGAGGAAATATTAAAAATCCCCCAACTATTATGTAGAATACTTTTTACATCGCTGTGTTTGCATTTAATAACAATTATTAGCAACAAATTGTATATTCGCGAAAGGAAATCAAGTATCTACGATGAAACTATTTTAGGTGAAAAGAGTGTCTGGATTTTGGAATTAAAATTGCTTGGAGAATATTTCCTGAATATTCCAAAAAGAAAATTTTTAAACCGAAATAAAAACTTAATTCATTTTTACAAATCTATAAAGATTACAGAACATATCTGCGTACGATAAATATAAACTTTCTTTCTCCTTTTTAAATTTTAAACAACAAAGAAGCCCCAATCGCTGAGCCTATAAACTAAATCGTAGCGCAAGGGTTAAAAACATTGCAAAAATTAAGAACATTAATATTAACACTAAAACTACCAAGCACAAAACTTGACTAGTATAATCTGCTTTATGGCAATGACAAGACTTCATTTATTTAAATTCCGTACAACTTTCGCGTCAGTATATGCTTCAAGGAAAATGTTCGTTTAAAAAGATTTTGTGGAAGCATACTAATAATTGCTGTGAAAAAAAGAATCAGTAACAAGCTATTTTGACCTGTTCGGTAGTTCTAGTGTTAATAAAGATCCGTGACTTGTCGGAGTTTATAATCTCGAGCTGGAAGCGTAGACGCCGACCAATTTCCTTCTTGGATGTCCGTAAAAACGCTGTATCGACCGTCTGATTTAACAGCTTTTACGAAAGTTTGTTCGGTGAATTATTTGCAGCACGCCCTTCCAATTTCATGGCGGCCCCATGAATATTCCCGCAGCATTTTCTCCAGAAGATACTCGACGACTCGGTCACGGTGGAAAGCGGAGTCTCGAGCTCCCCGTGTCACACAGCCCCCATAATAAAACACCCCTTACGAGCAAGGCGACAAGCGGACAATAAGTTCATTGTGCGAGAAAGCCGTGGAAAAGCGGCGGTTTCAATTAACTTTTCGCGCACTTTTCGCAGCCGGGACGAACCCGAAGGGCTCCGCCCATCGAACTCGCTCGATTGTTGTTAAAACCTGCTCGAAACTCGTGTCACTGAGACCGACGTACAATGGCCACGTTCCAGGTATCTACAACCGCCATTTGGAATTTGTTTATCAAACTTATCGGCCTGTTTATAACACCGATGTAAGAAATAACAGCGTATTCGAAATTTAACGAGATATTCATTTTGTACGAAGTGTATCGTTTAGGAAATAAGCTCCTCGTTTGTTAAAATTCTTTTCTTTTGTTACTTTCTTCTTGTATATTACGGCACTGTCATTTTTATGCATTTATGGTGGACACGTGCGCCTCGAAGGGAGTATAATGAAGAGGTTAATTCAGCTTAATGACGTTTTTAATTTATTTGGCTTCCAACAGTCTTCGTGCAAGTTGATGCATCTTTGCTATTTTCTTTCGCAATGTAGAAGATATATTTATTTTTATGTATACATTGTTTATTTGGAAGGGTGGTATTACTATTTAGATTGTTAGTGACCAGGTCGTGCAATCACATTCGTTTATACTATGTGATTGTAGTATTTTAGGCGTTTATAGATGTGAACAATTATATTTTTTAGTGAGAACTTATAGTTTTGAGAAATGCTAGAATAATTTCATATTCGTTTGACTGTTTAGATAATCACTGAGATTGGAATTATTTTTGTTAACACTAAACTTACCCAGTATTAAAATTGGCTATTGTGTTTTATAAAAACGCTAAGATTTCATTTATTTGGATTATTTGCGATTTTGATTATGAAATATAACTGAATAATAAAATAATTCAAGAATTAGATATAGAATTAGATATAATTCAAGATAATTGAATAATTGTAAAATAAAGAATATAAAAATGTCATTTGACTCGCTGTGGTAGGATTAGTGTTAATATAGTAAAAATGCATTCATAGAGAATTTAAATAATAGATCTATTGAAACAATTCCTATGCAGGTAATTTTAGAACTTTAATAATTGTAAAATAAGAAATATAAAAAGGGTCATTTGACCAGCTGTGGTAGGTTTAGTATTAAAATTGTAAAAATACATTTAGAGAGAATTTAAATAATAGATCTTTGGAATCAATTTCTACAAAGGTAATTTTACAACTTCAATAATTGTAAAATAAAAAATCTGAGAAGGCTTATTTCACCCACTGTAGTAGGTTTAGTGTTAAAACTGTAAAAACATATTTATTATAGAATTTAAATAATAGATCTATTAAATCAATTCCTATGAAGGTAATTTTGTAACTTTAATAATTGTAAAATAAAAAAATCTAAAAAGGGTCATTTGTCCTGCTGTGGTAGGTTTAGTATTAAAATTGTAAAAATACATTGTGTGAGAATTTAAATAATAAATCTATTGAATCAATTTCTATTAAGGTAATTTTATAACTTTAATAATTGTAAAATAAAAAATCTAAAAAGTGCAATTTAACCCGCTGTGGCAAGTTTAGTATTAAAATTGTAAAAATGCATTCATTAGAGAATTTAAATAATAAATCTATTGAATCAATTCCTATGAAGGTAATTTTATAACTTTAATAATTTTAAAATAGAAAATCTAAAAAGTGCAATTTAACCCGCTGTGGCAGGTTTAGTATTAAAGTTGTAAAAATGCATTCATAGGGAATTTATTTAATAGATTTATTGCTGTGATCCTATAGCGTGATGAAAAGTTTCTAAAAATCAGATAGAATGCATTCCCGTAATTCTTATGAAACTTTTTTAGCGCGCTGTAATTTAGCGTTAGCCACGGTAAGTTTCATTTTTACCATGTTCTCGAGACCGCATTCAACTCTTTCGTAATATCAGGGGGCACGGGTATCGCGTTAATCGTCGTAATGGAATCGACCGTGGTTCCCCATAATCGTCGCCGGCGATAAAGCCGGTGCGTGATCGGGAAAATAATTGAAACGTTAAGGGACCCGGTGAAATATGAATGTAATATTTCACGATCATCGAATCGATTCAATTACAAGAGGCACGGAAGGTTTTCAAGGGAGGGGGCCTGTGAAGTGCGCGACGCCTACCAACGAACCTTAAGATCCGCCGACAAAGATTCGACAAAAGGTAGCTGCTCAGGACCACTCCTTTCACGGAAAACCTCTTTCAAGTCACCGCCTTTTACTGCCTGTCGAGCCCGTTACTGCTTTTTGCGATTGCTAAACCTCTTCCGCGGCGCTGCCGAAGCAAATCCACTCGAACTATCGACAGGCAAATGCTCGCAGTTTGCTCAGCAACTGCTGCAAACAACGAGACACGCGTAAACAACAAACCTTCGTTTGCCAAGGATGTCGGTGGACACCGTTGTGTTCGGCGAACAATGATTTTTAAGGGTGAATCGATCGATGGTGTTTCGTTGCTCGAGCAGAACAAGATTTTCTTAATGTTGAACAGAATTGATTGGCGAAAGGACTCTCGGATCTTTCGGTACTCTAAGACTCTTAGTCGAAAGGGTCATCCCTTAACGCAGGATGAGCGAATTTGTGGCGAAATATTTAATAAATCCCCAACGAATGAATGCAAAGTACTGCATTCTGTCTACAGGTATTGGATTTTTAAGTAAATATTGATTGCTAGTAAATAGTGAATATAGAAGAGGAAAGACAATTTATTCCTTTTATACTTGTCCATTTACTTCAATGCTTACATATTAATTACAAATGAACGACATTTGATTCCGTCTAAAAAGAAAATCTTCAACACGAGTCTGACTCGTCATAATATGGCAAGGGGTTAAGTGTTTTAACAATTGGAAACGTCCACTGTTAGACATCAATTTCTATTTTTATTAAGACTGAGCTTTCTATTAGTAATTAGCTTGTTCCTTAAATTAAATAATAATTTTCTTGCTCGGAACTTGTGCTGTGATCTAAGCGAGATCTAAGTTAACCCCTTGATACATCATTGGCTTTGGAACTGAAATTATTATAACATCTTCATCGCTAAAAATGATACAGAAGAGGAAAGACAATTTGTATTTTATGCTGCTCCATTTACTTCAATGCTTAAATGTTAATCACAATGACATAATATTTATATTTGTTAGAGTTTATTTAAAATCTTCAACACGAGTCTGACTCGTCATACTATGAGAAGGGGTTGAATATCCTAATGATTGGAAACGTCCACTGCTAGATATCAATTTAGAATTTTCATTAATACTGAACTTTCTATTAGTAATTAGATTACTCATTAGATTAAATAATAATTTTCTTGTATGGAACTTGACCTTTGACCTAAGTAGCATCTAAATTAACCCCTTGCCATACCATTGGCTTTGTAAATGAAGTTATTATGACATCTTCATTGCTGAAAATGATACAGAAGAGGAAAAACAATTTGTATTTTATACTGCTCCGTTTACTTCAATGCTTAAATGTTAATTGCAAATGCACAACATTTGATCCCGTCTAAAAAGAAAGGCATAATATTTATATTTGTTAATGTTTATTTAAAAGCTTCAACACAAGTCTAACTCGTCATACTATGACAAGGGATTGAATATCCTAATGATTGGAAACGTCCACTGCTAGACATCAATTTAGAATTTTCATTAATACTGAACTTTCTATTAGTAATTAGATTACTCATTAGATTAAATAATAATTTTCTTGTATGGAACTTGAGCTTTGACCAAAGTAAGATCTAAATTAACCCCCTCAGACGTCAAAACAAGAAAATGGCGTCAATGACGCGGTTGGACGCTACCTGCAATGACAGCCAGCGCCACGTACGCGCAAATTCCGCTTTCCTATTTATAGACTTGGTATACATCTGCAATATAAAATCTCCAAGATTCTCCATTAAAAACCGCGAAGACTACGAACATAACCGCGGCTCGGACTTCTCGGATAGCCTAATAGCTCCCGACAGCAATCTCGTTCGAAAGATCGGCCCCGTTAATAGTTTCCGTATTTTCCTAAGTGTCGTTCAACCGGTTTCCTGTTACAATTAGAACCGAAACGACGTGATTACAACCGACACGCATGTGTTCGATCTATATTACGCGTCTCGGGAGAGGGCAGAACGAGAAAATAGAGTCGGAAGTCGGCGATGTGTCGCGACACAGGCGCGAACCTCATTGACGAAATAATAACGAGAAACTCGACCCGCGTTCCCGACGAGTGAAACGTAATTGGCGTTCTTCTGTTTTCAATAAATAAGATCCCAGAGGACTCCACATAATTTCACGGGAAGGGGGGGCTAGACGAAACGCCGAGCGTCGGTTTTTTGAAAAAAGACGCCGGCAAGACGTTAACACGCACCAGAAGCACCGGGATATTGTCGCGTCGAGGCTCACGGTGCATCTGTTTCACATAAAAGGAGCAAACCGCGTCGGGAATCGGTTTAGGAAAGCTTCTGTCGTCCAAAGGGTGAACGCGCGTTAATGATATTTACGAAAACCAGCTGAGATTCCTGTTTAGTCTGTCCCTTTGTCGGTGGATGGCGCGGAGGCGTTTCATTGCACGAAAAAAGGGCGCATCTTTGATCCTGTCTTTCAGTGAATAAGATTCTTTTGAGCTGGATTTAGACTGCGATGAATACGCCCACGATTTTTATTGCAAAATGAAATTCACCGCGTGTTCGTTTTGGGAGGGGTGTCTGCTTATTTTCTATTTACTTAATTAATTTATTGATTAAATTATTATTGATGAATACTAAAAGTAAAGATGAACACATGGGGAGTTATTCAACGAATTTATTTATTTATTTACTAATGCTTTAAACCAGACGGTGTATTTAGCAAATATTTTGCGAGTGTTCGATATTATTTATTATTAGTTTCTAAATTCTTACGTGAAATTGTTTCAGAAGATCCTAAATTATTTTTAGTGTTACGTGGTGTTTCCTTTATCTCAAAATATTGAAATATCTCGCGAAGAACTGCATCTACTGTATATGAATTTTTTAATTCTTATTTTGCTTTTAAAGTCTTTCAGATTTTCCGTACGGTAATTATTTCATAAATTATATTCACTGCATGCAATTGATGTGCAATCGTTATTTGATTGCAGTATGCACAGCGATCGCAACGGTTGATGTTAAATTATCCGTAACGCAAAATATGTTTCCACGGAAAAATTCACTTTTAATAGCTGCGTAAAGCGTGAATTCACAGTTTGAATATAAAAATAAGTATGGGGATAATTAAAATACATTGGAGGGTGACATTTAATTTATCTCTTTGTCAGCGAATAATTCCACGGGCAGTTCAATTGTGCACGCAAGCGACGCATCTTCGTTTCCGTGCTGCAAAATAAATACAGCTCCGTGGAGGAAAGTTTATAATTCGATGAATGCACAGTGAATTTTTATTACCATGGAAATTCGCTTTCCATAGCTTCGAATAATGTTTCCTTTATAAAGTGGTCGCCGAAAGTAAAGCGGGAGTATTTGATTGATTCAATACGCGTAAGACGGGATACTTTAAACGGCGAATGTTTGCATCGGACAGTGTAAATTGTTAAGCAAACTAAGGATATTTATATATATTTCAGATTTCTTTCGATTTCTACGAAGAATAATTAAAACAGAGAGCCGTTTCTTTAATGAATGGTTGCGCCCGGCGAACAAGACAAATTAAATCTTCGTTAAGCAGCGTCGAAGATTTTGTATTATTATACTTCGTTCAATTGCATCCACCGTGATGGCGTAAAATCTGTAATCTGCTTATACTAATTAGTTCTCCACAGTGCGAATTCTTTTTTTCTGGTAATTAAATAAAAAATTTGGTTTCTACCATATTATTAATTTACATATTTAATCAGTGCGAAAACTACATCTCAAACAGCGAAGTTTCGTATTTAATCTTCTTAATTACAATAAAATATTGCAGTTTGATAAATCGCCTTTCAAAAATCTAGACAAATTGCCTGTCTACTCTGATTTCATTAAACAATCAATTAGGATGACTGTGATGTGTATAATTTAAGTGAAGGATATATTTATTAGAACGTAATAAATTCCAGATAATTGTTTCAAAAAGTAAATTGTTTAAGAATGTTACTTGGGGCAGTTAAAAAAAACTATTTCTGTGCATAGCAGTCACTCCTATATATTTTTCAAGTAAAATATGAAAAATAAATTTGAAGAAATTGTCTATGTGTATTATCTCTATGTATATCGTTCATCTCTGCATATTTTACAAGTAAACTAACAAAAATCAATTCTAATACATCGCTTTGATGAATTGATTTTTGATAAATTATAAACAATTTTAAAAAACATGACTATGTACACCGTTTGTCTTTACAGTTTTGCAAGCGAATTAAAAAAATCAATATTAATAAATTGCCTCAATGAATTATTGGTTTTTGTTAAATTACAAATGACAGACAATTTAAAAAACGACCTGTATGTATACCATTCATCTCTACGTATTTTATGTCAACAACGACCAATATTAATGAGTCGCCTCAAAGAAATAATTTTTGGTAGATTATAAACTTCAGACAATTTAAAAAACCACCTCTGTGTATACCATTCATCTGTATATATTTTTAAGAAGAATAAATTTTAGTAAGTTGCCACAAAAGAATTAATTTTTGGTAAATTATAAACTTCAGACAACTTAAAAAACCACTTCTACAATATGCATACCTTTCATCTTTATTTTAATAATAATAATCAACAATTTTAATAAGTTGCAAGAAAAGAATTCATTTTTGATAAATTATAAACTTTAGACAATTTAAAAAACCACCTCTATGCATCTCGTTCAGCTCCACATATTTTACAACTAACAAAAATCAATATTAATAAATCGCTTAAAAATTTGATTTTCGTTAAACTACAAACATCAGACAATTTAAAAACCCACTTCTATGAACAGCATTTATCTTCGACTTACAAGAAAATAAATTTTAATAAGTAGCCCGAAGGATTGAATAGAAACATTTAAAAATCCTTCTCGACCATTATTACTTTGAAAACGTTCAGACCTTCCTCAGGTAGTTATCTATATTTAACGATTGTCTATTCCACCACGACAGGGATATCCTAAATCAGAAAACGCAGGCGAAACAAGAGAATGTAGAAAATCGTTTAAGCGAGGACAATGAGACGATTTTCACCCCTTCCGTAGGCCAGCTGCTGAACCGATTACAATCAATAAATATAATCGGCCGAAGTCTCCTAGCCCAGCTGGCCAAGAAATGGTTTAATGATTAGGATGCGTGCGTCACGAATAGTGTTCCGAGTTTTCGAATGGCGGATTAGAAAATGGCGAATCGATCGACACACGGACACGCGATCGGCCGTTCGTGTTCGAGACCCTAGACCTGAAGTGGCTCGCATGATTGGGACCGGCTAGCTCGATAATGATAGAGCGGCTGAACCCGTTGATTTGCAGAAGATTAAGAATCACACCGCGCGGAGAAAAGTTGGCAGGTTCTCTGTTCGACGATTCGTTAATTCACGACTCGCCACGTGGAACGCGGTGGAACTGCCGATGAAAAAATTGTTCGCTTCGCTGAGCAAGATGCACCGATGCATGATGCGCCATTATGAATTCCTGCTGCACCCGGAGAGTTATTATTACTCCCGATAATTTCTGCGATCGTTGTTTTATTTCCCTGAAATTCTGCCGGCACGGTCGGAGAACTTTAAACGTCGAACTCTAGTGGAATTATTCACCCTTTGCTACAATGAGCTGAAATTGTTTAGCCCGAGGATCTCGCAAAAGAGGACAAACAGTTTACGATTATTTTACGCATGCGTTTACATTTATGCTTTACACTATATTTACGGAGCACTAAAAGCGATCATTTCACGTTATTCGGCGTGGCTATTCAAAATAACCACTTTTCCATAATCTGATCTTATGGAAATACATTTTCTGAATAATTGGTACGTTTACGGAGCACCAAAAGGGACCATTTCACATTATTTTGCGGGTCTACTCAAAATAATCATTTTTCCATAATATGAACCATTAGAAATACATTTTCTGAATAATTAGTACTTTTACGGAGCACCAAAAGGGACCATTTCACATTATTTTGCGGGTCTACTCAAAATAATCATTTTTCCATAATATGAACCATTAGAAATACATTTTCTAAATAATTAGTACGTTTACGGAGCACTAAAACGGACCATTTCATATTATTTTAGTAAATAAAAATAGTAATTTTTCAATAATATCAGTCACAGAAATAAATTTTCTAAATAATTAATTTTCACGTGAACATCTTTGCAGTTTCAATTATTATAAATTAAAAGTATTAAAATGCGCCATTTTGACGCGTTCCATAAAACTAGTATTAAATATTGGTACAACCTTGCCATTTAGAAATAAAATTTCCAAACAAGGATTAATCCTTGGCACTCCAAGTAATTTTAATTACAAAATCCGAGATATTTTTTGGACTTGAAAAGTTGTTTTGAATGATATTATGGCAATTTTTAGCGTCGCCTCAGAGGGGCAAATGGACTGTTAAAGGTTAAATTACGAGAATCTCGACTTTTTTAGATTGGAAGATACGAATAATTTTCAAAATTTGTCACTTTACTTTATAAAATATAGTAATCAGGAATTTCAAGGATCTTCCGGTGATTAAGATTGCAATTTATCTTCCGGGATAACCGACGGGATTGATGGGAAGGAAAGGTCAGAACCGAACCAGTACCTAGCTTTTAATTAAACGTTTAATTGAGCGCAGCCAATGTTTGGACTTCTTGCATAATCAGTATAATAACTGACAACTGTCATCGTAATGAAGGGTTAGCTTCACCTGTCACGGCAAGAAGTTATGGTTCATCTTGACTAATTACAGCTCTTCCCACGATACTGGTGAAATCCTGACCGAAAATGAGAAAGACGATGAACTTAATAAGAAACCGGGCTAATTAATCCTGCAAAAACTTTTATTGCTGAAACTTTCGCGATATTTACCCTTCTACGGAAAAAGTTCTAATATTTATAAAGGAGCTCTTATTCCGTGCTAAAGTTCGAAATGGTGGCAAGAACGCTTAAGGGAGAAATTGCTTCGACCCATGGAAAAAATGGGCAGGAGTTGAAAAATTCTGGCTGAGGAATAAAAAGTTTTTCATTAAAGCGTGTTT
>CM052088.1:9643944-9658154 GCA_028453745.1 Agapostemon virescens
CATTAAACTACTGCGATATTACGATTTTATATAATGTTGTATTCGATCTTTATTCCTTTCCTTTAAATATAACCACTTCATCAGCTGTCTTTCATAAACACGCTTTTCATTTGATATGTTTTTAAATATTCATAGAAATATGTTTTCGGTACGAATCAATTTTTTTATTTCTGTTTATGAAGGCTAATTGGAATCGCGAGAAAAATCTGCAAAGGGTTAACTGTTTACCAACCACAATAGCAACTGAATCGATTCCATCGAAAGTATCAACCCCTTGCAATATTGTGACAAGTCAGACTCGTGTTGAATATTTTAAATAAAATCTAACAAATCTAAATACTATGTCTTTCATTTAGACGAAATCAAATGTTAGACTTATCTTACTAATAGAAAGCTCAGTATTAATAAAAATACAAATTGATGTCTAACAGTGGACGTTTCCAATTGTTACAACACTTCACCCCTTGCCATATTATGACGAGTCAGACTCGTGTTGAAGATTTTCTTTTTAGACGGAATCAAATGTTGTTCATTTGTAATTAATGTGTAAGCATTGAAGTAAATGGACAAGTATAAAAGGAATAAATTGTCTTTATTTTTCTGTAACATTTTTAGCGATGAATATGTTACAATAACTTCAGTTACAAAGAAAATGGTACGGGGTTAATGTCAACTCCCACAAACTGATTCCAAAATATATTCTTACTTAATAAATTACAAAACATCATGTTATAAAATAAATAAATAACATCACTTTGATATTAAAAAAATTAAAACAATCATATAAACTAGAAACATTCTAGATTTGGAATAAAACTTTAGTTTCCAAGTTAGAATGCTTCCAAAAGCAAAGGATTATCAATCCCCCAACCATAACAGCGATCGAATCACGCAACACCGTTCGCATCCGTACAATTAATTCCCGCTTTAAAAAATCGACGCACCACCGTCAAACGAATTGCTAAACGCAAAAAGCGGCGCGCATGCTCTGAAGCCTCGACTTTGGTAAAACGATAAAAGTGACCATTATCCCGTTCCAGAATCGTCGAAAGGGTGTATCGACCGTTCGGTATTCGACAGACTATTCGTTAGGAGAATTTATCTTGTGGGATCAGCGGACGAGAGGGTTTCGAACCCTCTTCCGCGTCTCCGTTATCCAATTTCGCGGATTTCCTGCCGGCAAGGTAGACACGGATCGAGTCGAGGTTCGGGACGTATCTCTTGAGAAGTCTCGGGAAGGGTTCGTGACATCGTCTCGTTATATATCTCTGTTTCTCATCCCGCGCCACTTGTCCGCTATCAATCCATTCTGCGGTGTTCGGAGCCGGGATATTGCCAGAGAAAAAGAAAGAGACAGCGAGCGAGAGAAAAAGAAGACACTGAGAGCTGGCTTTTGGGACAAACGACGCGGCAAGGCCCAATAAATCGAGAAAACGAGAACACGAGAGAGACGCGTGCCGTGCCACGCTTCTCTACAGAGGGAAAAAAAATTGCTCTAATAATAGTAAAAATTGGAGTGTGGCCTGAAAACACGACGGCGTCTCGTGGTGGCCATGTTTTTGTATTTCCGGGAAGACGAACTTTATGATATTCCAGAGTCGGCAACCTGGCCCCCGAGGATGACAACGGTTAGAGCCTGTCACGGATAGACGACGGAGGATAAAGGAGACAGAAAAATCCTCCGGGCTCCAGAGACGGCACCAATATAACATTACGAGCGCGTTTCATTTAAAAATGGCTCGGTCTGTCTGCACCGAGAGCTATGTTTTATTTGGGTGACCGTAATAACGCGGAAAACTGTACCGAAAAAGGTCCTAAAATAATCGCTCGGCCCTGACAGACGTGAAAAGACTTTAAGGTCAGAGACCATTGGGAAAAATTGGAGGACAAGCCCTCCCGCCCCACCGCCCCGAGATCGGCCGACCTACAAAAACGTTATGGGTCCTTGCCCTATGGGCCTCTCGTAAACGTGCTGCAAAAACCGTAAAAATCTGTTCCAGAAACTGGCCGTTTTTACCATAAAACCGAGGCGATCCTCCCCACCCCGACGAAAGAAACGTAGACGCTCGGTCTGAATTACATTTGCCTGTATTTGTATCGGCATTTGACGTCTCATTATTGGTTTACAGGGAGAGGCCCAACGGGCGAGCAGGTCTGAGACCGGGCACGGGGATAAGGCCCTCGGTTCTCGCAGGTTTCTAAGTCGAGGCTCCCAGGTAGAGGACGCGACGATGGGAATTATCATTTCGGATCGTTCGGATTTATATTGACCGTCTTTCCCCATGGCTGTAAACTTTTATGCATGTGTAATTGGCGACGGTCTATTCGACGGATGTACGGGAACGTAAAATTTTCTGGCCGAATTTCATTCCAATGGCGGAGAATTGGTTCGATTGGATATGCAGCTTTCGCCAATGTTATCAGCTTTTTATTTGAAATTTTTTAATGCCGATGTAGAGTCAGAATTGGGACTGATTAAAATGTTCGTAGGCTTCGTTGAACAATTACGATTTTTTAATGAGCTTCGTTTTATTCACATATGCATGTAAACGTTATTTTTAAGCTGTTTCGGACGTTGCCTACCGGCGACTCGACACCATTTTGACGCGAAAATATGCAGCTAGGAATTATTATATTGGGTTGTTCGGAAAGTAATTTCGTTTTTTTCCGACAGAGGATTTAATTGTATTTTTTGCACCCAACTTCACACTTAAGACGCATAATCATTATACGTTTTGAGAGCTGATATAGTAAGGTTTGTGTGTGAAAAAAGTCCAATTAATTCTACGCAGTAGTTTTTGGTTGGTGCCCTTTTAAATATGGAGAGCAATAAGCAGCATTTTCGTCATATTTTACTTTTTTACTATAGAAAAGGTAAAAAAGCTGTTCAAGCCAGAAAGAAATTAACCGATGTGTATGGAGAAGATGTGTTGACAGTACGCCAGTGTCAGAACTGGTTTGCAAAATTTCGATCCGGCAATTTTGATGTCGAAAATGCACCACGTTTTGGAAGGCCGGTTGAAGCTGATAAAGACACGATAAAGGCATTAGTTGATGCAAACTGGCGAATAACAACACGTGAGATCGATGAGAGGTTAAATTTATCAAATTCAACTGTTTATGACCACTTGAAAAGCCTGAGTTTAACCTCGAAACTCGATATATGGGTTCCCCATGTTCTCACGGAGAGAAATTTGTGTCGTCGCGTTGACGTCTGTGATTCGCTTCTCAAACGTCACGAAGATGATCCATTTTTGGAAGCGCATCATTACTGGGGACGAAAAATGGGTTGTATATAACAATGTCAAACGCAAGAGATCATGGAGCAAAAAAGATGAACTGGCTCAAAGCATTTCCAAAGCCAATATCCATAAAAAAAAGGTGATGCTGTCTGTTTGGTGGGATTTTAAAGGAATCGTTTTTTTTTTGAGCTTTTGCCGGATAACACAACAATTAATTCGAAAGTCTATTGTCATCGGCTGGACAAACTGAATGATGCACTTCAACAGAAAAGGCCAGAATTAATCAACAGAAAAGGTGTAGTGTTCTATCAAGATAATGCGAGACCTCATACAAGTTTTTTCACTCGCCAAAAGCTTTTACAGCACGAATGGTATACAATGCCACACCCACCATATTCTCCAGACCTGGCACCTTCGGATTATTATTTGTTCCGGTCACTGCAAAATTTTTTAGACGGTAAAACCTTTACTTCAAATGAGGAGGTCAAGAACCACCTCGATCAGTTTTTTGCCAGCAAAGACCAAAAATTTTATGAGCGTGGAATCATGCTACTACCAGAAAGATGGCAAAAGGTATTGGGCCAGAATGGCCAATATATAATTTAATAAAATATTTGTTCATTAGACGAAAATTGTCTTTCATTTTCACAAAAAAAGACGAAATTACTTTCCGAACAACCCATATGTAGTGTAGTTTTGGATTCAAGTAAGGTATTGCAATGGTGTTTGATTTATATAAATTTGTAAACGTTGGGGAACATATGTTTGTCAAAAATAAATAATATTTATTTATTATAGGTTTTTACGTTATGGAAAATATTGAAGCAATGTCCAATATGGATTGCAGACTGATTTGTGCAAGTTTTATAATAAAAAGTTGTTTGACATCTTCCACCTGTTGCTTTCCTGGCAGAACAAACAATACGCTTCCATTTTCTTCCGGATTAATATTTATATTTTTCTATTTTTCATGTTTATACGTTTATGTCTTAACGTCTGCCCGGAATTATAGGCTTATATTATGACACTCACTCGTGTTTAGTCGTTTTGGAATTATAATTAAAAATGGACGAATATTTATTTAATAATAATAATAATAATCGTTACCGAGAGAATATCATTTTTCCAATTTTCTGACTTATCAGTGCAGGAATCTATCCGTAAAGCTCGACGCTTCGAACTGAAACGAGTACAATTTTGAAACAAGTAAAAAGCAAGTAAAAAGTTGCTTCAGCGCGTGTAAGTAATCAAGAATAAAAATATTTAAAAAATACAGACGCAAGTAAAAAGATGCCTTGGCACGTGTAAGTAATCAAGAATAAAAAATATTTAAAAAATACATAGTCGCAAGTAAAAAGTTGCCTCGGCACGTGTAAGTAATCGAGAATGAAAACCATTTGAAGATACCCGAATGTAAGTAAAAAACCATGGAAACACGTGTACACAAAGGAGAAAAAATTGTTTAAAGATATATAAAAGAAAATAAAAACGGTCTAAACACGTGTACCTTCGGTAAACAAGATGAAAAACGTTGTCCGAACATGTGTAGATAAATAAATACAGTAATTAAAAAATTTTATGCGTTCATCCCCGTTTGGGCATAAATTCGAGGAAACTGTGGAACATCTGTTAAAGCATCGCCGTTCCGGAAATCCGAAGGGCCCAGTTTGGGGCCTTGTTGACGCGATCGCATGTCCAAGACGATGCCGAGTCGAATTGTCTTAGAAAGAGGTGAACCGTGGAACAATGCGTAACATTTACAGAACGTTCGCCCTTCCGGTCCCTGTTGGGCAACGTCGTCACAGCAACATTCCCTTCGGGGGTCTCTGAAAAATCAACCCTTACCCGGAAGTGTTATTTACAACTGGAGCAAACCTCTGTTCCGCAGGGTATCGGAACGGTCCCATAAACTCGTGCCATCTCTCATAATTCACGGAAAGGGTGAAATTTTTAACCCTAACCTACAATTACGTCGTAAAGACGAGTTCCCGTGATATAATAGGCCGGCGTGCTCCAGTTGCATAAAATAATAAACTCTCGACGAGGGAGGCCAAGGTTGAAAATCCTTTTCTCTTCGGGAACCGTTGCAGACAGTCGCCCTTTCTCTTTAACGGGGTAGCTCCGGCCCGAAACGACGGCCGGAACCGATTGAACTTTTATTCTAAGCGAAGGGTGGCCCTGTACCTGCTCCAGTTTCACGCCACTTCAACTTTCCACGCCGGGGAAACGGGCTACCGTCGACTTTTATGGAATGGAACGAGTTAGCCCCGACAGTTTCATTTCCTCCGCATCGAGGGAATTTTTGTTGTAGCCGGCCTCCGCTCTGAATACGTTGAAAACTATCCTCCGCAGTCAACCCTTTGGTCTCGTCCGTTGCTGTTTTTAAACTCTTTATTCGCTGTTGCTCGATCAATGAACCGCCCCATCGAAAGAAATTCCGTTAGCTACGGAATAAGCGATTTAAATTGTTCAGTGAAATAATTTGTGTCGGCGCTTTTTACATCGCTTTTAGTTGTATCGTGTAATTAAATGGTAGAATAGGGATGAATGAAATTACGCCGAGGAGTATTCATGGCTGGAATCGTTGGCTGAAGATTCGTTATATTGGGATTAACATAGTCTCGTTAATATTTTACCAATTGTTTATGAAATGTTCTAATTATATTCTCGGAATGAACCTAGAAATAATAATTTATTGAATGATTCGTTTTATATCAAATTGACTATTTTTACCAGTGCGAGGGTAGCAACTGTGTAGCAGCTTTCTTTAATAATAATGTTCATTTTTAATTGTACAGACTGATAATTAAGAAATTATTATTTGTTTACAAACTGTTTATGAAATGTTCCAAATATAATCTAGGAACGAACCTAGAAATAATAATTTATCAAACAATTCGTTTTATATCAAATGAATCATTTTTATCACTAGGAGGGTAGCAGCTGTGAAGCTGTAAAGTAGCTCTCTTTAACAATAATGTTTATTTTTAATTGTACAGTTTAATTGTAATACAATTGCATTTTTGATTGATAATTAAGAAATTGTTATTTTAGTTGCGTTTAAATGACAACTCTGAGGCGCCAGTAAAAATTGCCATAACATTGTTTAAACCAATTTTCATATCGCCAGACTTGTATCAAAGAAATATCGTAAAAATGTAATTGTTGCAAGCGAAATGAAAATATGAAATGAAATAAAATAGAATGCATAAGTTTTCGGGTCAAAGCAACTTCGAGTGCAAAGGGTTAAATAACTTCACCTTGTAGTTTTAATCGTATGTTATAACTATTTATGAAATTTTCATAAATATTTGCTTAATCCCAGGGAGAGGATAATCGCATTCTTTAAACCGCCGCCATTTCCTTACTTTCTGAACCATAAAAAAATCGCTATTCATGATTAAGCTTTTATAAAAATCACATTATATGTGGTGTTACATTCTTCTTACAAATAATAGAAAAATGTAACAGTATAGTTTTTTATTTTACCATTAATCTAAAACTTTTACGATGAAATTTACCAGCCATTAATCCAAGACCTCCAGCATCTCGCCAATTCCTCGCATCGGTAGCTTCATCGGGATACGCGGAATTGGATCGATAATTCGCATCGGATAAGAAAAAAAATGGCGGCACAAGTGGTCGAAGTGGTCGAGGGAATTGCGAGGATCAGGAAAGCTGTTGCGGTCCGGCTTCGAGAAAGAGAAAAGAGAGGCGACGGAATTCGAGCGAGAAAGAGAGAACATCGGATTGCGAACAAGTCGGCCATTTCCAATGGCGGCGACACTTTCCCAGAACTCTTCGACGACGGTCCCAAAATAATTATACCGGGGTCCCTCGGAGTTGTACAACGAGCATCTCGTCTAAACTGTAACGCCGTCGCGGCGACGGAACAAGGAAACAGGGCCGAGGAATCGTAAATTAGAGAATACGGCCTCCATTCTGGGCACGACAAAGACCGCCGATTTAAACTGTAACAGCAGAGCGAAACAGATCTTACGCCCGCGTTACGGTTCGTCGTAATAAATTATTTTTCGCCTTCGTAACAACTACTTCGCCAAAGGCACCGCCGTGATCTCGTGCCGTCTCGAAACAGGGCCCCAGGTGGGGATGAACAGGCCCGAGGCGGTTGTAAAACTGTGGGCCCGTTTTCCGTAACTGTACCGAGAAAGGGGTTAAAAGCACTAAACCAATTTCTACGGAAATTTACAACTGGAGCACCGGATACCGGTAACAAGAGCACCGTTTGCGCAAGCATAAAAATTCCCCAAGGCCGACCTGTACTTCCTTTTCTGTGAGCCATTTTTGTCAAGGGTCCTCTCGGTTTTAGCTTTCATTGAAATTCTCGTAAAAACGATCATTCAGTATTGAGGAAAAATAGTCACGATATGGTTTCAATTAAGGGTCAGGTGTTGAGGTATTTCGACAGGTAACGTAGTCATGTGTTTTACGTTATCAACCCTTTGGGCTCGAATGGTGATTCTGAAACACCACGAAAAATGGACACACTTTTTAACACGTTGAATGCCATGGTATTTGCCAAAATGATTACTGTTAAATTTATAGCATTGAACATTAATTTATTATTGCCTAAATTAATCAGATTATAGTATGATGTGTGAACTTCACTATTCCGGAACTAACAATTTTTTTTAACAACGCTGACCATTTCTATAAACGAAACAAACGACATATGTTTGAAGCATGTAAAATTCGCTCGGCATTCAACGTGTTAAAACAATTTTTATTCCACTATGCTGCATGTAAGAAGTTCAGAAAATTTTAATTGTTATAAAGAAGAGTTATTATCAATTACTACACTATGAATTATTAGCCTGAGCATTTTATGCACGTATAGAAAAGGGAAGTAGATAAAACAGAAAATTGACGAAACATCATATAAAATTAATGTTACAGGTACATCATTTAGTAGCTTTCATTGAAATTCGTGTAAAAACAATCATTTAGTACTGGTGAAAAATAGTCACGATATCGTTTCAATTAAGGATGAGGTGTTTAAGTATTTCGACAGGTAACGTATTCATATGTCGTACGTTATTAACCCTTGACGTTCGAATGATAACCCTGGAATTCACTAAAAATCGCCACATTGTTGTTTAAAACGATGAATATGAAATAAAGAAGAGTAATTATTACATTAATAATTATTAGTCTGAGGTTTTATGCGTGTATAGAAAAAGGAAGTAGATAAAACAGAAAATTGAAGAAACATGACATAAAATTAATATTATAGGTACATCGTTTACAACTCATTAAAATTACAAAAATTTTTACGTAACTCCCCTTTCTTGATATTAACACTAGAACTACCTGACAATTTTTTTGTTCACAATTCGAGAAATTATAAATGTATCTTCATTGGAAAGTTTCGAATGAATTTCTTCATTGAAACAGACATTGTAATAAAAATGGGACAAGGTCAGAATAAATGCAGTCTTGTCGTTATTATAAGACAATGTACATCAATTGCGTTTATTACTCGGTAGTTCTAGTATTAATACAAATTTTATTTTGCTTAAAAATCTGCGGTTTAATCCAGTTCAGTAAATATAATCTTGCTGTCCCAACGCCTCTGCAAATCAAATATTATTAACACGTTGAACGCTACGAAACGATATCAATTTTATACAACAAAATATTATATACATAATTTATATAATATTAAAAAATATTAACATTGTTTCAATAGACTTAATTAAAATGAAAAAACACAAACGGGGCAAGCAATTCTTTCGCTTATGGACAGCTGCAACTTTCCATTTAAAATTTAACAAAATGCGACGCGAAAAGCAAAAACAAAATTGCTCCGCGTTCAACATAGTGTTAACACAGATTTCTCTTCTTTCAGTTGATGCAGTGATCGGTGCAGCCATCCCATTTCCCGAACAATCCTCCCTCATAATAAATATTCATCCATTCACGCGATACGGAGCCCCATCATTTTTCAATCCTTGCCTGCCCCTTTTACATTTTTCATCGACAATCAATTTTTACTTAGGTACGAAGTATACTATAAGATGGCCCTAATGTATCCTCGCTTCTCTTTTTTCCCTAGCCAGTCTATTATACCGGGCGTCGAGGATCGTGATCGACGCGAAAAATCCGGTTCCGCCGAAAATCGATTAATCTACGTCACGTGCTCGTGGGATAGTTAACGCGGCGGGTCTATCGGTCGCCTAATTCGATGTTAATTTCGTCGGTGACGTGACGAACGGCCTCGCGGAAGCGTTTTAACGCCATTTCTGCCCTGTAACTTTCGAGCGTGCGCGCGGAATCGGCTTCCACGGTGGTCTCTCTCTCCGGGGATCGTGAAATTCCGCACACCGAAAGGGAAAAAGCCGGCGCGCGAAACTCGTCCGCTTTTTTTACGATTCAAATTACGATACTTTTACGTTCGCGGCTAACTGAAATTTAATGCGCCGTCAAATCGTTTCCCTTATTATTCCCGCGTCTCCGTCTCGTCCTTTCCGTGCGTTTCGTACGTTTTCTGCACGTTTTCTGCACGTTTCTGCGGGCCTCTCTCTCTCTCTCCCTTTCTTTTCTCACTTCTTTCTATTTTCTTTCTCTCTCTTCTCTTTCTTTTCTCTCTATTTTCTTTCTCTCTCTTCTCTCTCTCTTCTCCCAATTTTCTCACTCTCTTCTCTCTATTTTCTCTCTTTATTTTCCCCCTATTTTCTCTCTATTTTCTCTCTTTCTGCTCTTTATTTTCTCTCTATTTTCTCTCTCTCCTTCTTTCTATTTTCTCTCTCTCCTCTCTCTCTCTTATCAATATTTTCTCTCTCTCTTCTCTACATTTTCTCTCTATTTTCTCTTTATTTTCTCTCTATCTTCTACATTTTCTCTCTATTTTCTCTTTATTTTCTCTCTATCTTCTCTCTATTTTCTCTGTATTTTCTCTTTATTTTCTCTCTATTTTCTCTCTCTCCTTCTCTCTATTTTCTCTATATTTTCTCTCTCTCTCTCTCTTCTCTCCATTTTCTCACTGCCTTCTCTTTCTCGTCTCTCTATTTTCTCTCTCTCTTCTCTATATTTTCTCTCTCTCGTCTCTCTATTTTCTCTCTCTCTCTCTCTGTCTCTCTTGTTTCTCTCTTGTCTCTCTCTCTCGATCTGTCTGTCTCTGCGCATCGACTGGCCGCTCGACAAAGTGCTCCGAGCCGTGGTAGCCGCGTGTAATTTCTGCGATGGGCGTTTCCGTCGTGTCCCGGCTGACGTGTAAACCGCGTAAATAATACGCCGGTGATAGCAACCCGCGTATTTCGCGTGCCCGCGGTTCCCGTGTTCCCGACACCTTCCATGTCGTATATACTACCCCACAGAATTAAAGGAACGCTGAATTATAACCGAAACATTGCCAATCTCCGACTCTTGGAACATCGTGCGAAATATATAACCGTGACGGGAATCGCGGATCAGCTTTTCAAAGACCGGTGTCCATGCCTTATATACTAACCCACAAAATTAAAGGAACGCTGAATTATAACCGGAACGTTGCTCATCCCCGACTCCTGCAACACCGTGCAAAATGTAAAACCGTGACGGGAATCGCTGATCAACTTTTGAGGCATCGGTGTTCTTGTCCTGTATACTAGTCCACAAAATTATAAGAAGATTGTAGAAAGACGTTCATAAATTGCGTTGGCGGTTGAAATTTTAAGAGTTCAGAAGATGTAATACATTTATAATTTCTAGCTCTGTTTTACAATATTAAGAAACTTGCAGAAGACGAATAATAAAGGAACACTGTATTATAATTGAAGGAATGTCTATCTTCGACTCCTGGTACGTCATAGAAGATATAAAATTATGACAGAAATTGCAGATCAACTTTTTCGATTCCTCTAACGCCATGCAAAATGTTAAACAGTGACAAGAATAGAAGATCGACGTTTAATAGTCCTGTGTCCATATCTGATATACTACTCCACAAAATTAAAGGAACACTGTAAGAAAATGTTTATCATCTACATTGTTGTTTGACATAGTTAAATTTTAAAAGACGTAAAGAATTTATAATTTTTAACTCTGTTTTACAACCAATAATAATATAATATATTTTACCAATACAATTTATCCAATAATAATATAATATATAATAATTTTACGACCAATAATAAATGAGTACTGAATAATAACCGAACCAATGCCTATCTTCAAATCCTGGTACGTCATGGAAGATATAAAATTATAATGAAAATTGCAGATCAAGTTTGCGGAGATTATTATCTAATATACACCCGAAAAAATTGATTAAACTCAGAATTGTAAGCGAACCAATGCCCATCTTCGACTCCTGGTCCATAATGAAAGACATAAAACTATGACAAAAATTGCAGATCAACTTTTGTAAGATCAGTGTTCATGTCTAATGTACTACCCCAAAAAATTAATTGAACCCTGAATTATAATAGAAACGTTGCCTATCTTCGATTCTGTAACACCATGCAAAATGTAAAACAGTCACAAAAATAGAAAATCGACGTTTAACAGATCTGTGTCCATATTTGATATATGACTCCACAAAATTAAAGGAACACTGTAAAAATGCTTTTACCATCTACGTTGTTGTTTGACACAGTTAAATTTTAAAAGAAGTAAGGAATTTTTAATTTTCAACTCTGTTTTACAACATAAAGAAACTTGCAGAAGATGAATAATAAAAGAACGACGAATTATAACTTAACCAATGCCCATTCTCAACTCCTGGAACTCTGTACAAGACATAAAACGAGACAAAAATCGGAGATCAAATTTTGCGAGGTCAGAATCCATACCTTACATGTTTATCCAACATTCTATCCCACCAATCAATGTTGATACTAAATACATAAAATCCGCCGTGTAATAATATTAATGGTAACTTCAAACACGAAACAGTCCTCCAGTGAATACAACCTTTTTAACTTCCTTCGAACTAATCATTTGAAAGAACATCTCGACGCTCGTTTTCGCTGCAACGCAGTCCTTCGGCATCTTATTAACAAGCTACAAGTGTCGCAAACTGTCAACCAACAAGTATCGCCATTACCAATCACCCGAGAAGCTCCGCAAACGTACCTAACTGCCTTCGAAGCTACCATTCAGCCAGGCCAGCAGTTCGTTAAAAGAAAAACTGATTCGACCAAAGCGGTAGGAATCCCGAAAGTTAGGCACGGAGTACCGTTTGCCAGCAGTGGAAAAAATATGTCAACCGTGGAATCCAGTTAACTTTACGGTTAAAAGGTCAATTTTTTTCCGAACTTTTTTTTTCCCAGCTAGAAGTTCGAAAACCGTAAGCTCTAGCGGTGCAGCCCAGTTCCCCGATGCGCGCGATCTGCCAGTCAGCTATTTCCCTCGGAATGGAAAATGATAAAGTCGTCGGTTCGTTTATAACAACGGGGGGAAAAGGAAAGAGGAAAGAAAGAAAAAAAAGTGCAAAAGGGGTAAAAACATTTCGGACGCCGGCGAAAGTGTTGGTCGAAATGTTTTACGACCTCGAAATTCGTCCTAAGCCGTCCCGGGTCCTCGACCTAACTGTAACCCTTTCGTTCTGTTTATGGAATTCTAGTAAAACACTAAAGTCAACTGCAAAACAGCGAAGTCAAAGTCTTCCCCGTCGGTCCGGGACCGCGTTTCTTTTGCCCGGAGTTTGTTAGTGGATCCATGCTGCCCCGGGAAACCCTTTACCCGCGCGAGGCATTAGGGGTAGGCACCTCAATAAAGCAATATTTTGACTAGTCTCGGCGTAACCCTTCTGCCCAGAAGGATCGCGCAAGGGTTAAAAATTCCTCGGTGCCATAAAACCGGCTGACTTTATATTTTTACCGCGTTCACCCCTTTTATCCCCGGGAATAACGAAACGAAAGGGGAGGAAACCGTCCGGGATAGACGTAGAACGGAAAAAAAGAGAATAACGCAAATACCGTATTCCCTGAAGGAAACGACTGTCCGCAGCCGGTAAACACATAAATCTTTATTTTCCGGCTCGACGAATCTTACAACAAGGGTAGCAGGAGCAACAAAAAAAAAACAACTACCGTATTTTAACCTAAAAGTCTAAATTCTCGTGGCGTGACTAACTGACGGCCACCCTTGGGGGTAGCGTCGGTGAACGGGAGCGAGGATTGCTTCCCTTGGACGGTGCAATCGATTAGGTTGGCTGTCTTTTAGGGCAATTCGTACCGGGGGGTGTAAACTCCTTGTTACGGGCCTTGTAAAACCTTTTGGTCCGTTCACGTTGCTCTAAGATGTGCATTTTGTATATTTGTAATATCCATAGTTGTATTCTAACAATTTAGGAAAGGAAAAATGATAATGATTGAAAGTTAGTTTACATTTTCTCGTATTATATTCTGCAATCATTTTGTTATAATTTTAACAAGCTGAAAATAATGTAACCGTGTGCCTTCACAGTTTTGTATTTCATTTGTTAACTTCTTTTATACAAATTTAGCGATCTTTTCGATTTTCTAGGTTCGAACAGAATTACACTATTCCACAGATCCCTGAAAGTTATAATTACATTATTATAAATTACGAATTTAATATATTTATTATAATTAATTGTAGAAGAACGATACATAGAGGATGTCTGAACAGATGGCGAAACAAATCAATGCAACACAGAAAATCAACTTCTAGCGAACATCTGATAATCAAAGAATAACGTGGATAAAATTTAAAAGGCATTGAGCCTGCTCAGCACATAAAAAAATAATCGTATGGGCCAATTTCCAACAACAAACATTGAATTTTTAGTGATAATTTGGAGAAAAGAATACACTTAAATTACGTGCGATGATATTGTTCATAATTCAATTTCTTAAATGTTGAGTTCAATGCTAGAATATAAAACCAAAATGCATTAACAGCTTGCCATAATACGAGTCAGACTTTTACCAAATATTTTAAACAACATTTAATGAATATAAATATTATGCCTTCCTTATTAAATGAATTTTATTCTTCTCT
>CM052088.1:9658654-9682453 GCA_028453745.1 Agapostemon virescens
TTTTAGAAAATTGAGTAGGATATTTTTATAAAACTTAGCACATATGTTTATGCATGTTTAAACTACATACATGAATTTTTATATATCAATATTGTTAAAACTGTGGTAATTATTGTTGAAGACAGTGAATAGGTATTCTCATTTCTTCATTTATGTATTTTTATTTTTAGTGGGTACTTTGTGAAGTTTGTTTTAGTAAATTGAGTAGAGTATTTTTGTGAATCTTCATAGTCATGTTGCCAAAACTATGGTAATTATTTATCATGGAGGTAACGAGGAATTTTATTTTCTTAATCTAAACAAACTGTACCTTAGAAATTTTCTTTGGTAAATTAACAAATATATTTTTAAGACAATTAACAGATAAAAATTAAAGTTGCAACTAATTATTAATTATGGAAACGAAGAAGTATTCTCATTTCGCAAATCATTATTACCGCTAGTGAATATTAGAGCAGCGTACCCGGTAATCCAAATAAAATATTATACTCGTATTTTTAGTCTGTATTCTAAATTGTTAACAGTTAAATTTGTCACCTATCTTAGATCAGCATAATAAATAGAACGCAGGAATGTGTGAACGTGCAGAAACACTTCCTTCAGGAAAGAATACAATTTCTTTTATTCATGATTTTGGAAGAAGCTCTTAATGAAATTATTCCCCCAAACAGGTAGCTGAAGGAGTATCATCGGGCGACTTCGATTTACCGTTGGTGTATATCGGTGTATGCTAATGTTTCTGGGAATTTCGAAAGCGAAGTGCAGCTCGTTAGAATAGAAGTGTTCTCGCGAATTACGAAAGCATCGATTAACATATTGGTCCCGTCTAAGAACGAAAGGGATTCCGGCCACGTAGAGACACTTCCTGTTTCCACCTTAAGGATATTTATCTATTTCTCGAAAACCCTTGCCTAAACCAACACCTAACGTACGAAAAAGGGGCGCCTACGGAGACCAGTGTATCTTCCGTGCACATCTACTTGTCTAAATTCAAAACAGTGTCCTCTGTCCCGTTCCCACTAAAAGCTGGCCCACAGCCGTTTACAAACTACCTGCACGTCCCGTTCAAAAACCGGGACCCTGACACTCTTTCTAATTCTTATCTCGTGACATCCTCTTCCGAAGGATCCTCCGTTACGACGCAATCGTCTTCACGCTCTCTCCCAAAAAGACTTATCGACTCCTCGACTCTCTTACCTGGCGCAGGTGGTCCTGATCCAAAGGCTGACTGGTCAGGTGACGAATTGGGTGTGCGACGAGCCCTTCAGTTTCAGGATTCACTCCGAAACCGCTTCAATTTACGCTCGCTCGACTACTCGATGGACAGATGCTCTGAACGTGCCACTTATCTTGGCACTTTGTACCCACATCTTATCTCGAGGCCTATTTTCAACGTGTTTCGTATCGTTTTCGCCGCCATTTTTCTTTTCACTTTGTACCTACCACAGCGGGTTCAGCGATCCTTTTCGGATTCTTTATTTTACGATTTTTGAAGTTGCTAAAGTGCCTTCTTTCTTTAATCATATAAATAAATTAAATATTTTTATTTTCGTAACACAATATACAATAACTAATTTTAATGCTAGGTACATTTATTGTTAATAGATTCTTTTAACCATTCAAATGACATTACAATTCGAAAATTGGGACTACTCCTCTTTTTTCTTTTTTAAATATGAACCAGCTTTTTTATTAGAACAATTTTATATTGAAGATTGCGTTGTTCTTTAAAAAATGTTTACTATTATTTTCATGGACAAAATGGTACCTGTAGTTCATAATAATTCATTTATTATTATTATTCATTATTAGTTATCTTTACTTATGGAGTGACATGATTTTTAGCACTTACACTTACACTTAATTAGCAGACGCAAATTGAAATGCGATATATAATAATAAAAACGATTAAGGTACACATTTTTTAATTCCTCCGACTAATACAGGAATTGAATTGTAGTTGAAACGAATTATTTTTGGTGTTCTTAATTCAGAAAATAGAAGTAATCCTCCATAATAGGAACGCCATTTATAATTGGATCATTTGTATTATTTAAATCATTACTTAATCAATTACTTAAATCAATTCTCTGAATAAAATTGATTTCAACTCCGAAGAAATCGAAAATAGCTTTGGAGAAAAGGAAAATTTGTATTTAATGTATATAAGTTATCTTTTTCAGCCTTTCTGAAATGGTACTGAAAAGGAACTCGGTTTACAATAATTATTCCCTAACCTCAAACATTTGCACCATGTCATTCTATGCATTTTCCCTCGTTCATACTTCATTCCTCTAAATAATATTTTTAATGTTAACAAAACTGAATTACACCAATAAAATAAAATACTTCTTAAATCATAATTGCTACTATGGTTTATTTCAATTGTAAACGATGCTAAACCTACATATTGCACTTTGTATGCATTTCTTCATTTAACATTAAACCACCAAGTATCAAAACCAACTGACACGTATAATTTTACAAAAATGACAAGATTAGGTTTACATAAACTTTTTGTTATTTCTAAAATAGTATATATTTCATTTAAGAAACTTACCTAATCATTTTCTACGAAAGAATCAGTGTCCATTTTCTTCTTTACCAAAACCGTCAGCTATTCCACCGCTCTACAACCTCCCACATCCAATGCATGTACAGTTAAAACAAAATGTATATTTATTATGTATTCGGCAAAGAAATTAGCCAACAATTAAATATTGTTACGGCGGTTGTTCAAGTCTGCATCTATTCAAACTCCATTCAATTTTCATTGTAACATATGGTTCATTAATACATTAACTGTTCAACTGACGACCTCAAAAATCCCATAAAATCAAATTAATTTATTTAATGAAGCAGCGATCGAAGACTTTAAACGTACGGCTTACATTTATCTATCAACCTTGTTGTATTCTTCAGACATCGACTACATTGAATGAAACGAATATATTAACGTGAAAATTTATTTTTAAACATGGACTAATAATTGTGTCACCCGTATATGGATGACATGGCAGTAAAAGTCTTAAAGAAGCACAACCGAAAATTGCAAAAGAAACAAGTAGGCACCAGTCATTTTGACTGGTTTGGTAGTTCTAGTGTTAACACATTGAGTGAAAATTGAGTCGAAAGCTTGAACGATTTTGTTTCTATTGAATTGTACATGATGAATGTTCAATAAAAATATATTATTTTACGAAAAATATATATAAATAATATAATATATATTTTACCTATTCATTGTTCAGAAAGAAGCAAATCAGCCCATAATTAATCAAATGGCTCATATATCGCCGGCGCTCAATGTGTTAATTCTCATGAAGCTAATTTATCATTCTGCAGGCCGGCTCAATAATTCAGGATGCACACGAGAGGCTGTCTTCCAATTACGAAATTAGAAGAGGATCTCCGCGTCACCCAGTAAATTTCCCGGATAGATTTCCCCCGAACTGGAGCGAGCTGCATCTGCTGCAATAAGTGGACACAGGAGAATATTTTCGAGAACACGCGTCAGCAGAGACGCGTTAAAGGAAGTATCAAACTGTCCCCGAACAATGGGCCACTTAAAGCGGACGATCCACAGAGCCTGCGGTGCCTTTTCCTCTGACAGGAGGAAGCGTAGGATTCCTCGTTGGAAACTTGCGAAATATCTCGAGTGGCATGTGTATGTGTGTGTGTGTGTGTGCGTGTGTGTGTGTCAAGGTACTTGAAGAAAGCTCCAGGCGTCATCGGTGGCGGGCAATCAAAGATTTCCGGGTACTTGAATGCCGCGAGGCACTTCGGGAAGGCCATTATCGGCTTGACGCACTCACGAACGCCGTTTCCGATCTGTCACCGCATGTCGTGAACTCCGACGCTTCTTCCAAAACCGTTTTCGGCTCGTTTCGATGCCCGCCAGCAGGATGAGGGCCTGCTGCGCGACGATTTCTACGGGTGTCAAGTGTCTGGCCAAAAATTGGTAACAGACCCCGAGGAACTTCCTTTTCGGGAGCTTTCGCTCGGCTACACAAAAAGGGAGCAACCTTGCACGGTGACGCGCGAGCAGAGAGCAGTGAGTTTGCATCTTTCGCTTCTTGCTCGCGAGGTGCCATTCTTCTGTACACGTTGCACAATTTAAGAATACTCGTGAATATTTTCACGAAGCTACGGTACACGTGACGTTACCACTTCTTGGGTAATTGTTTGAGTCTGCTTTCGTAGTTAGTAATTTTTTATTGGTTTCTGGTACGTCGTTCTTTGTCGGTTTTATTTCATTCGTGTGTGTAGGAGTGAATTTTTTATCCAGGCCATTTTTTGATAAATTTGCTCAGGCAGATTTTGGATGGATTTAGAAAGTTTTCGTAGTTTCTTTTTAGTTTCTACTTTCTCGGTTTCATCGCATCCGTGTATACAGAAGTTCGTTCGTTACCGAGAGCATTTTTTGGCATATTTTCTGTCAGATTCTGGTCATATTTAACAACTTTTTAAAGTTTCCTTTTATTTCATACTTTGTTGATTTTATCGCATCCGCATATACAGAAGTTCGTTTATTAATCGAAAAAATTTTTTAGTAGCTCGATCAGCTTTTGGTCATATTTAGCAACTTTTTATAGTTTTCGTTAGTGCATTGTCTGTTTCTTATATCTCATCTGCACTGAAGAAATTCGTCTGTCATTTCAAACCATCCTTTGGAAACATGTTCAGTCACGTTCTCCTCACAGCAATTTTTCATATTTATTTAGTTCATTGTTTATTGATTTTTTCCTTCTGCACTATGAAAAAATGAACGATGGTTTACAAAATACTATTCTTGTATTTTCCAACAAATGCCGTCCATTCTCGACAAAAATTCATGTACTAATCACAGAATCGAATACACAAAAATCCTATGATCGAATACACTTCGTTTCAACAGCTACCTACAAACATATCAACGAAGAATTTACAAATGCAGCTATCCAGTTGATCATAATTACATTCATCGAGATTCCCCGCGCCACCATCTCTGCAATTCCAATCATTCGAAGATGCGAAATGTTTCGCGAACCCGCGGAAGTTTCTCGCGAAATTCTCGAAAGTCGAAGAATCCGGGACTCCTTCGGAGTTGCGTCGAACAAATTGATTAGCACGGCGAGTCAAAAAAAAAAAAAAAAGACGAGAAGAGCATTCCAAAACGATGACTGCAAGCATGAAGTCATTGACTGATGAAACCTCGGCGAGCTAAAGGCTGCTGTCGAGGATCAGCCACGTGAACTGATAAACCGTTCCCGAGCGGAACTACTGTTATCCAGCGATCACGGCGGCGCTTTTTGCCGCGGCTTTGTGATCTCGTCAGAAGCGACCGCGCGATTCCAATATCAAATAATTGATCGGGGTAGCCGCGTCTAATTTATCGCCGTTCCACGAACCGTTTCCACGACTCGCCAAGCTGCAATAAACGGAAATCCTTTCCGTTCCTTCCGCCTGTCGGATACCATACCGCACGCGTAAATTACATTTATTACGCGCAAAAGGAATAATCGTCCGGCACATAATTTACAGATAGAAAATTTCGCTATCCCTTTTTCTCGTCGATTCCTTTCCTCGTTGCTCCTTTTCCTCGTCGATCCTCGTTTTCGTCCTTTTTCGTTTCCGGGGAATCCTGCCGGCACTTTCGTTCTGGCAATTTATTAAACACGGCGCATGACGCCATTGAAAATGGCCGCCGTTGGTCATCGGGGAAAATAAAATTCAACGTGCTGGAAAGCGGAGAAGCTATCAATAATTTTATCTTCCATACTTCTCGCTGATATTAGGATTTTTAACACTTCCACCGCCGCGTTAGTCACGTACGGGTGACGTAATTATTTATTTATATTTAATACTAGAACTACCGAACTAGTCAAAATTACTGGTTCCTGATTTTTTCGTTTACAATTACTGAAGTTATAAAAACATTTTCACCAGAAATTTCCGAATGAATTTCTTTATCGAAGCAGACATTACAATAAAAATTGTACGAGATCTGAATGGATGCAATTTTGTCATTATTACGAAGTTATATACATCGGTCAGATTTATTACTCGGTGTAATTTATTATTATTATATATATTATTTATTTAGACTTCGTGCTGTTTTTATTATTACGTGTGTTTTCACTAAAAATGTTGATTCAATTATTTATTATGTAAATATTTTTTTACATCGATTATTGTCAAATAAACAATATGGTACTTGTTTGTTGATCGATGGCGATAGGTTTAGTGTTAGAAATAAATTCGTACTTTAAAATATATTCATTGCACCAATTTCAGTTGTAAACTGGGGAATGTGAAAATGAAAAATTCAATTGTTACTTCATTAAATAAATTATTTTGGTTGTATCGAATTTTTCAGATTGTTGATTTGGCAGTTCAATTATTACTACGACGAACAAATCGAGAATTATTGACACAGTTTTGTGATTTGACAAATGTAACCCTTTCAATTTAATAATAGTAATATATAGATTGACGAAACGTCGATTCGTATGAAAAATTAAAACGTTCTGCAAGTTGCAAGACGTGGAAACCAAAGAGAAAACTTTTTCTTTATTTAATTAATCTATCGCAAGCGTCAAATGACTCTTTTCATACTTTTCATTTCACAATTATCGAAGTTAGAGAATTGCCTTCATTGAAGTCGATTTAATAAATTTTTTAACGCTAGCATATATCGTAATAAAAATTGCACAAGATCCAAATTGATTAAATTTTGTCATTTTTATAGGACCATATATTTAGCCATTGTTAACCACTTGAGGACGAATGTCGTCACATTCAATTTTTAATGTTGCAAAAGATATAATTCAATCATTGCATTAACTTAAGATTAGTATATCTTTTTATCTTCACTCGGAACATAAAACTTTAATACAAAATCTAGCTTCCTGGAGAGAATATTTCGAATATTTCCAACAAATATTCTCGTCCACAAAGGGTTAAACCTCGGTAGGTTTAACATTGATAATTATATCAGAATGAACATTAATTATAGTAAAAGCAATTTCCATATTTTCCAATGTCTTTAACACGTCGACCGCCATGTTGGTCACCAGTGGTCGGCACCATTCCGTTGTTTAAGAATGATTATTCTAACGTTAATGTCATTTAATGTAAATTTATTACTGTCGAAATTAACCAGACTGTAATACGAGGTGGAAACTGCATTCTACGGTAACTAATGATTGTCTCTAACGACAATTCACTTTTGTGAACCCAACAAATGAAACTTATGCGATGCACACAACATTCGCATTCAACGTGTCAAACACACGAGCACATACAAGCAACGCGCTTCGCAAGGACAATTACCTATTCGTTAAAATTTAACTTCTCCCCGAGCTTGCTTCCACATGCAATTTGCAGGTTGCATTTACACCGTGCGCATTAATCGAAAACGAAACGAACCGTTGGGACGCACTAACTTCAGCATCAGTTTCTAGAATACATTCCGCGGAACGTTTAAACGGAAAAAGAAAAGGCAGAAGTAAATAACCGAGATAATTAAAAACGATTTCGCGGTGGCCACGGCGAGTAACACTAAATCCACATCCAATCTCCGAAAAATACCAAAGTTAACAGAACTCGGCGCAACCAAAATCGCTTGCATAACGTTCGCCGAAAGTTTGCGCACCGTTATGGCCAATGCTTTCCGAGCGTAATTGCCGGCAAATTCGCCGAGGAATTCAAAAACGCATCCGACTGGTCGGCCAGGAAGTAATCTTTATTAACGTTCCGTGTGATTGCACGAACCTGGCGGCATAGGTTACGCGGCACGATCACCCTTTTAGTATCACGAACGCAGCGTGCGTCGGTATTCCCTTTCGTGGCCCTTTACGATCGATTAAGGACAATATAAAGGTCCGATTCGTCGGTGACGTGAAAGGAACCGCTTTTCTCGCCGCTTCTTTCGAGCACGTGAACACCGGGGAAACAGCTCGTCCCTCTCGGCGTGTACAAGCCGCTTAACCCGCGTCAAGTGCACCGAGGCTCATTTGAATATTTTATTGTTCCTGCTTTCCAATAGCCGATAGACTCGCCGGAGGGGTGAAGAAACCAGGGAAGGGTTAACTGCCACCTGGGGACGACAACATAAACGCGCAACCAGTTTTCGACTAGGAAGACACGTTTGTTTTCCGTCGAGGCCGTAAACCAACCCGAGTCGACTGATCCTCCGACTGATATCCGGACACCTCCAGCAGGATCAAGATGGCTGTCCACGGGCACAGATAAATATTAGACTGTCCCCGACGATCCTTTCGCAACGCGAGTCCTTAATACACTGTTCGAGATTTCTATTAACACGTTGAACGCTACGCGAATTTTGCATGCTTCGAACAAGTTTCATTTGTAAAAATGATCAGCGTTATTGAACAAAATTGTTAGTTACTAAAAACTAACGTTTTTACCTCGTACTATAATCTGGTTAATTTTGGCAGTACTGCATTAACCCCTTGCACTACGCTGAACCTCAGAAAAAGCCAGGCCAAACTCGTGCTCCCGAATGATCGAGGAATTTGAAACAAAATCTTACGGCTCAATGTAAGATAGTCGCGCCCGTATTTACTTCACGCGATGGAGCTTTTGTGAAATTCAAACGAATTTGAATCAAAAACAGTTAAAAAATATTCTAATTATTACATATGATTAGAACAGGTTCTGTATAAGTAAAAATAATATGATTAATTAATAGTGGGATACAAATAAGTGAAATCAAATCCACGGCAGTAATATTTGAACTGAAATAAATTTTCAGATTATGTCACTATCACTAAATCACAAAATGGAAAACTTAATTATTAAATATCAACAAACAATTAAATTGAAAAATACTATCAAATGTAAATCCTGCATGGAGATACATGATCCCATTCGAGATATTCATACTTGGCCTGAGATTAAAACCACGAGTCAGACTTGTGATATTCAAGTTTGGCCCAAAATGTCGATTACGAGTCAGACTCGTGATATCCACGTTTGGCGTAAAATTAAACAACGAGTCTGACTTGTAATATTCAAGTTTAGTCTAAAATTTTCATTACGAGTCAGACTCGTGAAAATAGTGCAAGGGGTTAATTTTCAATGCTGTTAATTTATTGATAACCGTTCTTAAAGGATGTAACGGTGCCGGTCACCGGTGACCCCCGTGGCATTCACGTGTTAACCCATTCCGAGCAATTTTAATTCCAAAATCGAGGTTCTTTTTGACGTAGTTCCATTGTACCTTTT
The DNA here is from genome assembly GCA_028453745.1 of Agapostemon virescens. Taxonomy (NCBI): domain Eukaryota; kingdom Metazoa; phylum Arthropoda; class Insecta; order Hymenoptera; family Halictidae; genus Agapostemon; species Agapostemon virescens. Next base: position 9,667,886 of record CM052088.1, read on the forward strand.
CTTTCGCGCATACGAAGTTTGTTACTATTACTCGTACAGGTAATATTGCAATTGCTATTGATTTTTTTAATTCCAACGTGGTGATGTAAAAGTTGTTTGAAGAATAGTATGGCAATTTTTAGTGTCGCCTCAGAGGCGCCATTGAAGTGCTAAGGGTTAATGTGGATGCTATGGTGTGACTGTGATCAATCACCGTTGACTGACGGGATTCGAACGGAAAATTTAGCAGTTAGTTAAATAAAGTTTAGCTAAACTTTCCGTCCAGACAGTCACCGGTTATTGACAGTATAATATATGATATGACACTTAACAAATTATGTTGCATTAATAAATTAATAAATTTACCTAAATATTGGCGAATATCTAAATAAGGCAGAATCGACGTGGCGCTTAACGTGTTAATTTACAATTCCTTTAATATTGTGATTTGTGGTGACAATTTTATTATTAAGGAAATTGAAGGATCAAGCATGTCTTTGTACAAGGGAATGAATAGTGTTTTTGAACGTGAGCTATGTGATATGGAAATAAAAATTATACAATACAGGTTAGTGCAAGAATTATTGCAACGTATGCATTTTTATATATTTTCTTCTTTCGAAAGTACTCGATGAAATTTAAAAATTATTTCTTTTAAGTAGAACATAAAAACGTTTAATTTCTTCTAGAATCGAAGAAAACAAAGGATTCTGTTAAATGGATCAGCAGCAAAAATTGTCAAGAATACAATTTCAATTTCTTCTAATATCGAAGAATATAAAGAGTTCTATTAAAAGGGTAAGCAGCAAAAATTGTCAAGATTGCACATGTAAGTTCTTCTAAAATCAAAGAAGACAAAGCATTCTGCTAAAAGAATAAACAACAGAAATTATCAAGATAGCAATTCCAGTTTCTTTTACAATCGATTAAAACAATGATTCTGTTAAATGGATCAACAGCAGAAATTGTCAAGATTGCAATTGCAGTTTCTTCTAAAATCGAAAAAGACGAAACAATTCAAGTATTTCTAAAATCGCAAAAGACAAATATATCTGTGAAGAGCATAAACAGTAAAAATTGTCGAGATTGCAGTTTTAAGTTCTTCTAAAATCTAAGAAGACAAAGCATTCTGTTAAAAGAATAAGCAACAAAAATTATGAAGATTGCAATTCCAGTTTCTTCTACAATCGAAGAAAACAATGATTCTGTTCAATGAATCAGCAACAAAAATTGTCAAGATTGCAATTGCAGTTTCTTCTAAAATCGAAGAAGACAACAGATTCTACCAGATGAGGAAGGAACAAAAGTCGCCAAAATCGTAGTTTTAATTTCTTCTAAAATCGAAGAAGACGAAACAATTCAAGTATTTCTAAAATCGCAAAAGACAAATGTATCTGTGAAGAGAATAAACAGAAAAAATCGTCGAGATTGCAGTTTCAGTGTCTTCTAAAATCGAAGAAGACAAAGGTCCTCGTCGAAAGGGTGAGCAGCAAAAATCGCGAACAATACAATTAAGAAAAATAAACGAAGGAAGCCTGTGACAAGACCGGGATAAATAATCACCGTGCGATGATCCTGCCGATGTCCTCAACGCATGGACACGTGATCGATCATTTATATTGTACTTAATCGATGGTAGAATGTCTTCGAAGGGATTCCCAGCGTATATACGACGTGTTCGAGGAGATTAGGACGACCCCGAGTACTGCATTCCTTGTTCATGCATCGTCATTCGACCGAGTATTAACCTCCCTTGGTACTCGAGGCACACCGGCTCTCCTCTCCATCTTGGATCTCGAGTTTCAGGCTATCTACACGAAGCGAACGAAGAAGCGTGCGGCACCTGTCGCGAGTTCGTTATTCCTCGTTGTGCTTTTAATGAAACCTCCTCCGTAAAGAGGAAATTTTATGCGTGTTCCATGGGGCCAAGTCGAAAGCGATCCGCAGCGAAAGAAATCCCCACCGTCGATTGGCTCTCTCAAACGAACCGATTGACAGGCTTTTCGCCTGCCGGGTCCGTTTACTTCTTCTGTTGTACAATAACGAAGATCCGACGCGTCTGTTGGTTTTCTCTTTATTGTTTTTCTTTTTTCAATTAAGAAATCGAACTGGATGAAACATTCGCGAACACGCGAGGGTCTCGGAGAATACCGGACAAATGAGGTTTCCGCGACAGCTTCATTTAAAAAGAAATCTTTATCGACTTCCCCGACAGTGTATTATTCTCGGTTGAATGTAAAAAAATTTTTTATAACACTCTCTCATCGGTAGACTGTGAATTTTATTTGTCTGCGTCCGAGTAGATGCAATTTAAAACACGTATTAATGGTATTTTAAATTATCAACGGATTAGGTTCGTTTGAATGGTATTTTAATTTGGTCTCTATTATTAATCATTATTGTTTAGTATGAAAATTCGTAGTCTGCTCATCGGTAACGATCCAATTAAATTCGAAGGTTTTTCGAGCTCTTGCATTTTTATTGCTTCAGCGTTGCGTTCCTGTAACTTCTACTGACACATTTCAGTTTTAATGAGCAAAGTTCGCTAATAACTATCTTACAAAAATAAGTTGAAATGATGCTCGTACTCTTTACATTCGCTAGTGGTTATTATCGAGAATAACTTCTAGCATGAGTTAATGGGAACATTTATGAAATCAATAACGTAGATGTGTCGTTTCGATGAAATGTAAAAAGGAGATATTCGCGTAAAAATAGAAAAATTATTATACTCGTTGAAAGCCACATTTTTATTTCTTCAAACATGATTTGACGAGTTAATTGTACTCTTTGAACTATTATGGATAGCTGAAGTTCAAATATTTCAATATTTTTAGGTTTTTATTAAATTTACATAAATAATTCTACAAAAATAAATAGAATAGAATATTTTCATTAAAAAATCTAAAAATTTACTTTTAAATATAAATTTATTTCTAATACGAAATCTTCATAACAATATTACTATTAGTATTACTATTATAGTAACAATATTACTATTAGACAGAATATTAGATTAGATATAATAAATTATAGACGAGACGTGATTCTTTGAAATAAATTTCGATAAGATAAACCAGTTCGTCGAGTAATTTCTGCCTCACACGAGAAGCACGCGACGGTCTCTCCTAACAGGATAATTTACACATTAAACCAGTTATCAAACAGTTTGTAGCATAGTAACAATTTCGCGGAGCAGCAAAAGGCACCGCAGTGATTTAAAAACACCCCGGCAGGAGAAACGTCTACTTTATTCTCCCGCCGAAAAAAAGAACAGCTCCACGATTGAGTCCCGAGATTAGCCCACGGTGTAACAGATACGAGGATCATGCGGGGATGAACTTATGCGACTCACGAACGCAAGACGGTCAAATTTAAATGCGCCGTGGCCGGCTCTGTATCGAGAAGACGGGTCACGTCCGTCGAGAATCCTTTTTCGAGATTTCGTTCCGTCCTGGATTTGGAACAGAACGGAGACGACAGTACGTCCGCACGACTACGAGAAGAATCAGGATACATGCGCCGGCATTAATCACGCTAAAGGAAAATGGCCGTGCCCCGACCGTACCGAAAGCGGTGTTTTAAATGAAAATGACGATCGTCGAACAATACTCCTCAGTCCTGGGAATGGGAAATGGGTTCTTTGAAAAGCGAGGTTTCTTTTAAAATTGAAAATGGTACGCCTCGTGATTTATTTATACCTCGCGTCCTCAGCCCTTGATGAAAGAAGGACGAAGAAATAGTGGGTTTGTATATATGATACCGAAATTAGCCCCTACGTGGTGCTAGCTGTCGATGTAGTTACCGTCGAACCGCGTCATTGACGCCATTTTCTTGTTTTGATATCTGGCAAAGATTTTAACCCATTGACTGCCACGCAAATTTAACGCGTTTTGCCCTGGGTGCCACGGTTTTATTTTAATATAATTAATTTAATACATAGTTTTAATAATAATTTTAATAATAAAAATTGATAATCAATATGTTCTCTACACTATACACATTTTTCTTTCATCCTTTCTAATAGCTCCTAACTCACATAACCATTTGTAGCCAATCTAAACTTGCAACACCCACTACGAGATATCTCGTAGTTGGCAGTCAATGGGTTAAACTCACAACCATACAAGTTTCATGCATCAGCATAGTTTTTAATAGCATTGAAGCCCTATAAAGGGTTTCTAAAACTAAATACGACTTTGAGGCGCCAGTAAAAATTGCCACACTATATTCGAAACAACATTTACATTATTAAATTCGTCTGTATTCTAAAAATTGCTAAAATTCAACTGTTCTGTTAGAAAACAAGTTTAACACGTTGAATGCCGGGAGAATTTTATGTACTTCAGACGAGTTTCATTTATTTCATTCGTAGAAGCGATCAATGTTATTAAAGAGAATTGTTAATTACTGTATAATGAAGCTCTCACCTCATACTATAATTTGGTTAACTTCCGCAATAATAAATTGATGTTCAATGCCAGTCATTTAATGATAATCGTACTTAAACGACGCGATGGTGCTGGTCACCGGTGACCATCGCGGCATTCAACGTGTTAAAATCAGATACAAAATGTGAAAAGGATTAAAATGTTCTAGGTTGAAAGATGTGTCTCAATTTTGAGATTAAAGTTACTTCGAGTGGAAAGAGTTAAACAATTTTACACGTGGATTTTACAATTAAACGTGTATCATATTATACGTCCACCATATAATTTACTGTCGCGTAAAATACCGCCGTGCAGACTCTTTAAACAAATTCAGGAACGCAAAGAATATCTGTAAATATGAAATTGGAATTTCCCCTTACGTTACGCTAGCTGTCAATGTAGTTACGATCAAACCGCTCCATTGACGCCATTTTCTTGTTTTGACATCTGATAATGATTTTCAACTCACAACCACGTTTCATACAACAGCATAGTTTTTAATAGCGTTGAAGATGTCGAATTTTGTGCCTGGAAACAGCGAAACAACTATGTTCTCCAATGGATGTACATTAACCCCTTGCCATAGCATTTTCTTTGCAACCGAAGTTATTACAATATCGTCATCACTAAAAATGTTACAGAAAAGAAAAGACAATTTATATGTTTTATTCCTTTTTTATTTAACTCAATATGGACAATCGCCGTAACAGTTTATGTGAGCATAAAAAATTCATAGTGGGTAATGCAACGATTCTCAAAATGATTGTTAAGGTTACAGCGCTGTAAGTACAAAGGTTTTGAATGGAACTTCCATCTAAACGGCAAGATTCTAGTTCAGTGTTGTCGTTTTGCGTATCATAATCAAGATTGAAATTATATAGACTAAATTTTCCATATAAATATATGTCCATATTAATACTTTGGCTGTCAAACCAGCAGCCACGAAATTTCTATAAATTCAAAATGAGGTATTGACTGAAATAAAAATTGAAAAAATAATATGTATGCTGTAAACGGCTCCCTCTACCTTCTTGCACTTTCCGTATAATCATTAACTTTGATACAAACGAATATATCAACGTAAAAATTTATTTATAAACCGTACAAATAATTCCGTCACCCACATGTGGGTGACATGGCAGTCAAAGTGTTAAATCCCATAACCTAAAAGCAGCAGGGGTGGGACTCGAGTAATGCTAAACGATCTCAACTTGAATGATTCTTTCGAATCCCTCAAAGAGTACCAATAATTTCTCCGACCACGTTAGAAGGAATTACGTCTCGACTAAATAAAACAGTATTATAAAACCGTCACATAATTAAAGACATAAAAGAATCTTCTAAATTAATCGTAAAAGACCTCGAACGTTCCTCTTCAATATATCAGCGAGTCAAATTAAGAGGACTGCACCAAACTCCTTAAAGAAAAACCACATCAAAGAATTCTATAATCCTTCCACAAATCTTCCAAAAAATACTAAAAATACGAATTCTAAGAATTCTCAAAAAAGAAAAAATCCAGATTAGCTCCAAGTCCATTTCCTCGATCCTCTCTAATCTGTCTAGAGGCGAAGCGCGTTTCCCGCCGGTCAGAAAACTCGGAGATTAATTTTTACGTTCTGACGAAACTGTTAACGTATCAGTAGTGCATTACACCTTCTATTTATACCGGCCGTAAAATCCCGGTCGGCCACAGGAACGTCCAGAGAGAGGTTTACCTCCCAGGAATTCCTGGGGCGGCCGCCCATGCCCGTCGGACAAGGATCACCATTTGTAGATTCCCCTTTTTCCTAACATTTCTGGCACACCTCCGCACACAGTCTCGTTCGCATCATCTGATATCCATTACACGGGGTTCCGAACGAGCTCGGTATTCGTCTCCGGGCGAGCAGGAAAAGGATACAGAGTACGTGTCCCCGGGTATCGTCCTGTTTTCGTGGTAACCTCGCCAACGCCTCGTCCTATTATCTGTCTCTTCCAGGACAGTGTTAGGTTACAGGCATTACCGAGGGGCCCAGGAGATAAACGGCACTCAGGGACAAATGCTCGCTCAGAAGACGAGCGATAAACTGTGTCTTTCGAGGCTCTTCTTCCCTCCCCTACCCCACTTTTCGCCGGTTCCATCTCCTCCCCACCATGAACACCTTTCGAATTTCATTCCGAAGTAGTACCACAGCGCCTCCACCTGCCTCCATTCCCGTTCACGATCGAAATGGTACTAAGTGCCCGACCATTACTGTACATTTTATTCCTCTTCCCGTGATATCTTTCGCTCGCTGCCTCCGCCAGCCGGAATCACTCCGAAAACGGACTCCGATCGCAGGCGCAACCCGTTACCCGATAATCGTATCGCTTGTACGCCGTAATTGGACCTCGATGGACGCGCTAATAAGCCTGACGTTTTACAAATTGTCGCTGACAACGACCGTCACCTGGTTCTATTTTATTTCTACCGCCCGGCATTTTAATTAGCCGGCCACGATTACGGGAAGCGGAAGGAGCCGCGGGGAAACGGACTTCCTCCGTGGGTCTCGCGAATCGAGAATAAGGGAGTTATTCGTAACGCGATGCTCTATCCAGCAACTTGATACTGAATTTTACAGACGCATGCTTTTGGAAGTTTCCTAATTTCTTCGGCACAGAGACGGACGACCGGGCCGCGCAGGGATTTAGGGTTATCCGATCGGGGCTGTTTTACTCTTTTCTGCTGGGCCGTAGAATTGATGCGCGTCTTAGGTTTGGCGGAATTCTTGTTTGAAATCGGATAATCTATCGGGTGTGCGATTCCAGTTTGATTTTGGTAATTCTGACGATTTTTACAGAGATTTAGCGCTTCGTTTTGGCAAATTATTTGTGTGTTGTCGAATCTGTACATTCGCTGATTTAGCACAAGATTTTATTGTTCTATCGTATTTTTGAAAGAACAGAATTTCTTTGTACAATGAATTTTACATTAATAAATCGGCATTAATAAAATCTAACAGGAAATACAATAATATATTAAATGTACCAGGATATACAAGAATTGACTAATAGGTACTAGAATGCATCATAATATTCCAGAGTATACAAAAATATACTAGATTATCCCAGAATACACTAGAATAAAGCAGAATATTCCAATATATGACATTACATAACAGAATATAAAAGATTATACTAGAATGCACCAGGATAAACAATAATATTGTAAAGTGCACCAAGATATACAAGAATTGACTCGGATGTTTAAGAATGCATCATATTATCCCAAAGAATACCAAAAGATGCTAGAATATCCCAGAATACACTGGAATTAAGCATAATATACCAATATATGACATTACATAACAGAATATACAAGATTATACTAGAATGCAGCAAGATATACCAGATTAGACTAGAATACACTAGAAGTCACCATAATATTTCAGCATATACGAAAACATACTAGAATAACCAAGAATATAGTGTTCCTCGGAAATGTTTTATAGTTATTCTTGCAAAGAACAGCATTAACAGAATACAAAGAGAAAGTTAATACTAGAAATAGCAAACCAGTCATTTTGATTGATCGTCTCTAGTTATTTCTTACGCAATTATTGAAGTTATAAAAATGTTTTCATCAGAAATTTTTGGATGTACTTCTTTGATAACGTACATGTTACAATAAGAATTATGTGAAGTTTTAATAGATTATTATTACATAATAATTGTATATCATTGGATTTATTATTCTGTAGTTCTATTGTTAAATACAGTTAGAATAGGAGATGAGCTTTAAGACTTTGCTTAAACTTTAACCCCTTGCTCTCCAAGCAATTTTAATTATTGAAGTTATAAAAATGTTTTCATCAGAACTTTTTGGATGTACTTCTTTAACACTTTGACTGCCATGTCACCCATATATGGGTGACAGAATTGTTTGTCCCTATTTAAAAATAAATTTGTACATTAATATGTTCGTTGCACCATATTCAGTTGAGTTTTGAAGAAAAGAAGAAGGTTTTAGGATAACTTTGTATTACACATTTTAAGTTTTCAATTGTTGCTTCATTAAATAAATTACTGTGATTTTGTAGGATTTTTAAGGTTGTTGATTTGGCAGTCAAAGGGTTAAGAACGTACATATTAAAATAAGAATTATATAAAATTTTAACAGATGCAATTTCGTTATTCAGACGTTAAAGACGTTGTGATGAACCTTTCAATCCTTGTTCCCATTTTTGGAATATTCCCTGGACTATAAGAAGCATGAAAAAGTTCTGGAAGACGAGACATTAATGTAGAGGAGACGTGAACCTTTTAAATCTCGCGAAGCAGTTCGCAGAAGTTGGAAAAATGTTTTCATTAAGTTAAAAACAATATTCCGGGCTGCTTGAATCTGGAAAACATTCGGTGTCTTTGAAAGAGGGTTGAAACTCGATTTACTTTTCATCGCGGCGATTTTTATCCTCTACAGTACCGGAGATATCGTCGTCGATGCGGTCTCTGGCGATCCTCGACGCTCTCGTTTTAATTAAAATTCTACAAGAGAGGTAAGAGGATCGATGAAAAGAGGAAGGCAGGGGTTGAGCAAAAGAGAAACAGAAAATATATGAAATGGTCCAAAGGTAAAGGAGGTCACGGTGACATTCCGGGCGTTTATTTTCTGCGGTAGACAGCGAGAAGAATCGCAGATGTTGCACATGCGCGGCCTGGCTTCTCCCTCTCGTTAAGACAAAAGGGACTCTTCGCGGGTCTCTTCTTTCCCGGAGGACATACGTCTTGGACGGTGGTTGTATGCAACACGTGTTGCCCATTGGACGTCCATCTGTCGTTGACAATAGCCTTCTCGCTGACAGCCTGAAAGGCGAACCGGCGGTCGTGCCTTATATGGCGCTACACGGTAAGTTCGTACAATAAACGAAAGCCGCGCATGCAAATGAAGACCCGTGGCCAATCAGCGAGGTGAGGACCGTGATAAGAGAGACCCCGCGTGGCAGCTGGTCAATGATGCCGCGACTTATCCCGCCAATTGATCCTTTTTCGCCTGATCAACCAGAAGGTGTTCCATCTTAGGCTAAGATAAACCTCCGAGGTGCCACAGACTCTTCAAACTTCCATAAAACGGCCCAAAAAATTCGTACAACGATTTTTAAGCTATCGTTTCAAAGAAGAAGCTTCAGTCTTGAAATCTATGACAGTTCCTCGCGTGAAAAAAATTTATTCGTTATGGCAGACACGTTTGAACTCGTAAAATTTGTGACGAAAATTTTTACACTTTTCTTTTGGCTGAATTATTTCTGCCCATGAAATAAAATAAATTATAGCAATTCGTACGTGCAACACTTGAATTTTTACCGATTTATTAACACTAGAACTACCATACCCATCATTTTAACTGGTCCAAAGTTAAATGCATCATGATGCACAAATATTGTAGATTAGAAATTAAAGAGGCGATCTGAAAGATGAGGCCTCGAGGTTTGAAACGAGCCTAGATGTGTTGTTGTACGATCTTTTTTAACGAAGTTATTTAATGTTGAATTTTCTAGTGGCTGATCGATGAACGCTTGCTGCTTTGCTTCACAGAGTCGTATACCAACCATTCTTAACCAGTTAACTGTGCAATTTAGTTTTAGAAAAGTCATATAGGGCTTCAACGCTATTAAAACCTTGAAATGAAACATGAAACTTATATGGCTGTGAGTTGAAAATCGTCAAAACAAAAATGGCGTCAATGGTGCAGTTTAACGGTAACTTTATTGACAGGTGGCGCCACGTAAGCATGAGTTCCAGTTTCAAATGTACAGACTCGATATCGTAACATGGAAGCTCGAAATAAAATTGTAGGACAAGGGGTTGACCCAACAAACTGCCACTTCATTAGCAGCAGTACTTACAACGCTAACATCGAGTGCCATCAACAGTTCAAAGCAGTCGAGTCCTTCAAGGTCCCCGTAAGACTAAAAACACGGCAAAGCAAAAGTTGCCCGATACACTGCACAAAGTTCCCAACGCACCTGCAAGGTCTCAAAAGCGAGGAGAGAAGCTTCGAGTTACCTTTGCCGTTCCTTTGAGCCGGACTACTCTGTTTCCCGGGACGAAGTGCTTGGCCACAGCAAAGCGTACCTAAAATTAAAAGTGGCGTGTCCGCCGTGAGAAAGGAAATAAACGAGATCAAACGTTTTTCGTTCGCGAAGACAGGTGAAAAGGATGCTTCGATGCCGGATGTTGTCAGGACGGCAGCCGTGTCCGAGAATAGAATCAAAAGCCTCGGCCGGGAGCGTCCTATTCAGAAAACCGAGTCCCATAATCGCGGCGATATTTAACGGGATGCCGCTAAGTAATGGTCCTTTTAGAAGAAGGGAACGGCGCAATAACTTACGAATTACAAATTCAAGCGCGTTGCCGAGGCCCGAAATCTCCGGAGCTCTCATAAGCCACGATATTTCACGAGCGAGACTGTCGGCTACGAGGTATCGCATCACCCCTCGGGGATAAATCGCCGTCAGGAAGATCTTTCATCAACTTTAATTCTTCCGATTCTTTCTACCCGGGGCCGCGGCTCTCGAGACGATATCTTGGGAGATTAACCCTTGAACACAGAGATCGCCGAAGCGAAAATGATCCACCGAAACGGCACCCCCTCTCCCGACCCCTTAACCATCCCCTTTCTCTTTCCTTTGCGTCTTTCTCTACTTCTTCTTTTTTTATTTTTTATTTTTAATCTCGTCTTACCGCGGCAATTTCGGTGATTAACTCCCAGGGTCCTGACAGGATTACGCTTCTACTTCACCGGTACCAGTGCAAAGGGATCACTCGCTGAACGGAATCATCTTAATTCTGAATTACTGCCGTGACGTGCTGGCCCAAAACGCGGATCCCTCGTGTTGTTAATTGTGTAAATTCGTGCTTGGAGAAACCCTCTCTGTCGAAGATATTGGCGGCATTATAGTTCGCTGAAAATTATTGCAGACGCGTTTGTAGATTCATTAACCCTTAGCACTCCAAAGACTCCTCTGAGGCGACACTGAAAATTGTCAGACTATTATTCGAAACAATTTGTACATTATAAATGTTGGTAACTAAGAAGTTAATAAAAATTGAAGTGTTGCCGTACGATTGAAAGTAACAAATTTGATATGCGCGAAAGGAAATGAACCACGTGCAATGGAATTATTGTACGACAGAAAAATGTTTCGACTTAGGAATTGAAATTGCTCGGAGTGCAAAGGGTTAACACGTTCAATGCGGAGCCATTTTGCTTAGTTTTCGCGTCACATTTTATTTACCTTTAAACGGAAATAATGCATTTGTGCTTTTCTGTTTTAATCGAATCTATTGAAATAGTGCGAATATTTCTGAATATTATATGAATTATCTATAACATTTTAAATTGTTAATTTGATACCGTCAGTCCCCAGGGATTGACGTAGCATTCAACGTGTTAACCTATCGAGCATTAAAATGACTAATTGTATTACCTAGTAAAAATTAAGCAACTAAATTCATTTCGGATTTGTGTGATTTTTGTTGTAATGTAATCTTGGATGAACAAGTGTGTAGAATTATTTTGAATCAAGAAGTTACGTCCTACCAGATTATTTAGTTATAATGATTATTGTTGTAATCATTGAAGTTGTATTTTATATCAACGTCACTCTAGGATCATCAGTTATAGGCATACCAATGTCATCTCCTTATCAAACATCCTAAAATCTTTCACAGTGCTATGATCTCACCTTTGACTCATGCTCAACTCTGTCTCGTCCTCAACCTCTGCCCTTGCCGCCTCATATTCCAACATTTGCTTGGTCATGTCATCTTCAAAACTCTGACCTTGCGATATGAAATTCATTCAAGTTAGCCTTTTGCACTCGAAGCTGTTTCAATTCTAAAATCAAAACGTTTTTTCTAATCTAGGATATTTTTATTCTGAATGATTTATTTAATTTCATGGATATGGGGGTTTTTATTATTATTCGTCCTTGCAACAGTTATATTTTTATAAACTTCGTAGGTAGATAAATAGAGATTGAAATTGTGAAACATGTTATAAATGTGTACTTCTTTTTATTGTTAATCCTTTGCACTCGAAGCTGTTTTATCTCCAAAATTAAAGCACTTCTGCTGACTTAGAATATGTGCATTCTACATCGTTCATTTCCTGCTTTGCTAATTAAGGCTTATACTACTCGTTCTTAAAACAGCTAAATTTTTATCAATTCCTTAAATACAAAGATGGCGATGTTAAATGTGTTTTAAATAATTGTTTAAAATTTTTAATGGTGCCTTCATGTCATTACTTGAGCACTAAGAGTTAACTACAAAACCAATGCATTTCTTCTGACCCAGAATATTAGCTTTGGCATAATTTACTTCCTCTTATGTACATGCAGTTCTTTACCATTACTCAATCTTACACTTGTTAAATTTCGATCAATTTATTAAATGTGAACATAGTTATATCAAAATTATTTTTAATAATAGTGTGGCAATTTTTAATGACACCTTAGAGTAACCATTCGAGTTCCAAGGGTTAAAATACAATGATATATCAACACTTTGCCTTTGAAGCTGTTTTACTTTCAAAACCAAAGCGTTTCTCCTGACCTAGAATATTTTTATTCTACGTCATTTATTTCCTCTGATGCATTCGTAGTCTCTTACCTTCAATCGTCTTTACAACTATGACATTTTCATAAATTTCTGAGATACAAAGATAGCGATGTTAAAATTGTTTTAAATAACAGTGTGGCAATTTCTAATGATTTTAGAGTCACTATTCAAGTGTCATTGGTTAAGATGCAATGATGTATCAACCCTTTGCCCTCGAAGCTGTTTCAGTTCCAAAACCAAGGCGTTTCTCCTGACCTAGAATATTTTCATTCTACATAATGTATTTCCTTTCATGCATATCTTTTACCTTTACTCGTCTTTGCAACAATTACATTTTATCAATCTCTTAAACACAAAAATAGCGATGTTAAAATTGTTCTAAATAATAAAACATGCATTAACCGCATTTCTCGATCAAGCAAAAATATAATATCGAAATACGTACAACTCGTAACTCGTTCAGCATTGCAAATGTCATCCCAAGTACAGAACGAAACGCGATCGCTAAAGAAGAAAACATAAACGTTAATCAGTTCATCGCCCTGCATAACAAACGATCCGGCACCATTATCCCAAATCCCTCGTTTCGGTAATACGAAAAGGTGGCAAAGTATAAAAGAAGCCTCTCCGGTTTGGTAACACGAGCAAACAAGATGGGCGGGGAGAGTCGGGCAGCGCATAATGTCCGAAATCTCGAAGAAAATCCGGTAAAGATGCAGAAAGACTGCCGCTGGAATTATGATATACAGCGATGTTGAATATGATACATGTCCGAGCAAGCAGAAGAGGTCCAAACATGTGAATCCCTATCAAGAGGAGATTTTGTCATTACCCGTGTCCTGTCCGGCGACGTTTCGGAGGGACAATAGTTTGTCGTTCGCGTGCAGAGCGTAGCCGAGAAACAGAAGGAGCTCGAGCCAAAGACGAAACGATCGTCAGCTTTCACGGATCAGCCAGGTCGAATTTATGTCGCAGGATCGCGCAGGACGAAAGGACGATTCCATCGATTCCGCTGAATTTCGGGCTCCGTTACGGGAGTGGCTTACTGCGACCATGCGGATTAACGACGTTCCTTGGCCACCTAATCTCTTCTCGGAAAAGATATCCTCCGTTGAACCGCGCACGATAGATAGCCGACAAAAAATCTTTCGGAATTATCGACCATCCTCCGAGATCCGGCCACGAGTCTTTTGACGATTTAATTCCGACTGGTTCGCGGAATTGTCCTCTTCGGGAACCGCATTCCTCCAGATTCGCGCTTTTCAACTTCCTCGGCCAAATTTAGACCGCTCACTTCGCATGCTCGTTCACGATGATTCATTAGCAATGAATCGGTTCGAGATTGTTTATATCCGCATTCCATCCAAGGTGAACGAAGCTGGCTGCGTTTTTGCTTTCGATCAACTCGGTGAATGATTCCTGACGGCATAGAATATGCGAAAAGGATGCGACAAGGTTTTTGTTCGAAGAAGTAACAATTTGTCTTCGTTGTTTACTTTTGATGCTCGGTTGTGCTATCCCAAAAATGTCAAATATCTTTGAAAATCCGTATTCCATCCAAAGTGAACGAAGCAGG
>CM052088.1:9687453-9713338 GCA_028453745.1 Agapostemon virescens
AAAACTGATTTGAATAATGGTATGACTACTTATACTGACGTCTGATAGTCATTATTGGAGTGCAAAGAATTTATACATTGATTGAAATCTTCTTTATAATGTGCAGCTCTGACTGAACCTGTTGTCTTATGCAACAGACGAATTTTTAACAATTTATTGAATAAAGACAAAAATAATAACGTGAAAACAGTTTTGAATAACGGTATAGCAATTTTCATTCGCGCCACAGAGTCACCATTCTTAGGAAAAGGGTGGTTAGTATTTTAACTGCTGTGTTAACCTATATAAAAGATAAGAACATCGTTTCGGACCCGAGGCGGTGATATTTAACGCGACTGTACTGTAATTCGTGAAATTTAGTTTCAGGAAGAGTTTTAATACTCGTGTAATTACGCGTTTTATTCTCCGCGTACACGGATACATAGATACGTGTATATTTAAATAATGTTGGCGAAATGTGAGACAGAAAATTTCTGGTCGGAGAAACCAATTAGCACGTTGATTGCCGAATTATCTCTAGTTCCGATAGTAGAACTAAATGCGGATAATTGGATTAATGAAACCGGAAGTGGAGAGTTAAATGTAATTATTATGATTATTTCTATAGCTCTTCTGCAACCATCGCGGCACGATCGATTAAATAAATTATCGCGGTAAATGTGAAATTGGGATCCCTAAAATATCTGACAAATCAAAGTAATATTACACTTAATAGAATCGAAATTGATAAGTTAAAATTTAGTACAAGAATTATAATTATAGCTGTACTCTAGTCTTCGTGACCTAATAAAGTTTCGCTTCCACGAATATATTCCATAATAATTAAGTTTTGCCATCCATGTATAACTTAAGTAGTATCCATCGTGTCCATACTACTGTATAGTAGATATCACTATGTACTATGCAACTTTATGCATTTTTAATAAAATCGACTGTCGCAATGTGCATTTATATTTAGTACTTAAACATATTCACAAATTAACATAATTTTATACCATTATACGTGATATTTTTCATTTTATGCATGTAAAATTCAACACATTTGTTCATAGCACACTTGCATTCTTAATAATTAATCTGATTCAAACGAATATGCTAATGGAAAAATTATTTAAATTGTGATATGATAATTTCTAATGTTACTATGGGGTGCAGGAGGTTAATAAAAATCTGTATTTTATTTTTATCCAAAGAAATATTTTCTTGTTATAATTTTTAGGTAAT
This sequence comes from Agapostemon virescens, assembly GCA_028453745.1. Classification (NCBI taxonomy): domain Eukaryota; kingdom Metazoa; phylum Arthropoda; class Insecta; order Hymenoptera; family Halictidae; genus Agapostemon; species Agapostemon virescens. Next base: position 9,688,678 of record CM052088.1, read on the forward strand.
TAAATATAGAATTTTGAATTTGTGTAAAATTACACAATGTAATGATCGATATATAATTTATTTGCGTAAAGCTTCTAGTTAGTTTTAATATTTTATATTAAAACATAATCCAGTTCGTAATCTCTAAGAAACTATATTGAAACAAAGCAGCTCATCAAAGTATTGACATAAGAATTATTAAATAATTGAAAACGTGCACGTTTTAAATTCACTAGTTCACGAAAGTATTAAAACGTTTGCTGCGGAAACATTAAAAATCTCCATTACAGGCGTAAATTCTGACAGCAATGTTACGTCCTATATAAAATACAAGTATTAAAACTATGTACACAAAATCTCAAGCGAATCGGAAAATATTTACGGAAGTTATGAAACGTTTACTTTAAACGTGTACCGAAACAGCCAGCTGCACTTTCAACATTTTAATTAAAAATTGTGTTTAAGATTAAGGTCCGCGTTTTTAGATGTTTACTTACTAAAAGATATTTGCAATAGTCTATACATACCGTCTCACAGTTAATACTACAATTTAAAATTCCTTTCAAAATTACGATTTTTAATTTAACCCTTAACACTCGAATGGTTCCCATAAGGTGACATTAAAAATCGCCAGACTATCATTCGAAACAATTTTTACATTACAAGGATTGTATTTAAGAAATTACTAAAAATTAAGGTGTTGCGCGTACGATTAACCCTTTGCAGTCGAATGGTGACTCTCAAGCACCATTGAAAAACAATTTTTAAGAAATTAGTAAAAATTAAAGTGTTGCGCGTACGATTAACCCTTTGCAGTCAAATGGTGACTCTCAAGCACCATTGAAAATATCCACACCATTGAAAAACAATTTTTAAATCACTTTAATCGTATCTGAAAAATTTATAAAAATTTAACTGTTGTAAGAATGAGTAGTAGTAAAAACCTCATATGCATAAAATAAAATAAATCATGTAGAATGAAAATACCCTAAGTCAGAAGAAATGCCTTGGAAGTTGGGTAAAAACAGTTTCGAGTGCAAAGGATTAATAATAACGATAAATTTAATATGTACGAAAGAAAATGAACCTTGTACAATGGAATTCTTCCGGGACAAAAGAATGCCTCATAGTTAAGAACTAAAATTGTTTGGAGTGCAAAGTGTTAAAATTACTCACCCGCTAATATTTCCTCTAAAGGCTGCGATCGACTGTAATAACCATCTCGCTACACGATAATGACGACGTTAAACAATAACACGAACCCAATCGAGATTTGCATATCGAAATTGCCTGCACTGTTGCTCCTCCTCCGATGCTCTGCAATCTGAAAACCTCATGCACGTTTACAGACAAAAACAAACCACGTGGGATTGCCATCAACAAACCACAATCGTTTCTTCCGCTGGGGCATCAAGAAAAAGAAGCCGAATCTCCGCGATCGGAACGGATTCCATCACGTCGACGGTCCGATTCGCGTTCGCGGTAGCCGCGATTTTACGAGTGATCAATCGGTTCGTTACATTAATTAGCATCCAATCACGGAGTCCGGTTTTTTCGGCAGATCTTTTTCCCCGGTTCCCGAGTGTTCGTCAATTAAACGCGCGGAAAGGTACGGTATAAATTTCGCCTAATTAAGTATCGCCGCATTGATCGGTTGTCCGGGATCGGGAAGGCGACGAGCCGCGAAAAAATGGCGGCTCATCGTCGAAACGTGAAAAACTGCTCTCGGCCGAAAAGACGCGGGCGCGTACATATATTGTCACCGAATTCACCTGCCCGCGGGATCCACCTTTGGGATAATTGTACGATAAAATAACCGGAGCTTTTTTACCGAGACGGCCCACACAGGAGCGGGGCCCGAGCTTCTTGTGGAAGCGGCAATTAGGGGATTGGATCCGAAAGTATGTGGAGCTAATTGTGAATTGAAGCGGCCGTTGGTCCTGGGAAGACCGCCCAGGCACAGCTGTGGACGAGCATTCGTCAAATAATTGACAAATGAATTTAATTGCTGCTCCCGCTTCTTGCGAGACCCTGCCCGGACTTGATGATGAAATACACGCGCCGGCGTTAATTACAAGATGATTTAAGGACGCTCCACGGCACCGGTCATTTATTTTTGGTATTTCGCGGACATTGTGACTTTCCTCGGCGTCCTTCGTTCGTTTAAAACTTCGCCCGGCCTCTTTCTTTTTCGTTTTCTTTTTCATTTTTTTTTTGTCTTCTGCTTCTTTTAGGCAACCGTGTAATGAGGGAATATACCGACCGATCAAAAAGTTTCAGAGCTACCGTGATTCATGAAAGGGGGGGATAATATTCATTTATAACGATATATTAAAAACCGTGAACTCTGTAATTATTGCAAATGATTTGTGATCTTTCCTTGACGCGCGAGTTTCACCAAACTTTTATGGAATAATAATTCTCGGCTCTGCCAGTGGGCTGGCCGTCCGGTCACGGACTTTTAGCAGCGAGTGCTCGATTTGTTTGCATAACGTCGTAAATTGCGCTAAGTTGGCCCGCGAGGATGATGCTCGGTGTCAAAACTCGGGGAGGAGCTTTCGGTGATTATATGCGTGGCGATTACAACGATTATTAATTAAATCGTTTGGTGCTTATTCGTTTTAGTTAGCTTTTCGGTTTATGGTCAGGCGTGAGCAGGGTTGTCTTCGTTCTCTCTTTTATTTAAATTAGCTAAAGAGTTTTAGAAGATTAAGTGATGCAATTTGTGAATTTATGAAGGTATAAAACAACTCTGTTTTGCAAATTAACAAGTTCGAATTAACTTCATTGTTTAATAGTAAATTTTTATATTACCATAGCAGGTTAACACATTGACTGCTGAGCAAATTTTGTATACTTTGGACGAGTTTCATTTATTTCATTTGACGAATTGATCAGTGTTATTAAAGATAATTGTTAGTTACTGTATAACAAAGCTTTCGCCTAATACTACAATCTGGTTAACTTCCAGAATAACAAATCGATGTTCAACGCTATTCATTTAATGATAATCATTCTTAAGACTTTGACTGCCATGTCACCCATATATGGGTGACAGAATTATTTGTCCATGTTTAAAAAGAAATTTGTACGTTAATATATTCGTTGCATTCGATTTAGTTGATATCTGAAAAATGCAAGAAGGTCGATAGATAACTATATGCCATACATTTAAAGTTTTCAATCTCTGCTTTGTTAAATAAATTAATTTGATTTTATGGTATTTTTGAGGTCGTCAGTGAGGCAGTTAATGTGTTAAACGACCTAATGGTACTGGTCACAGATGAGCATTGTGGCATTCAAAGTGTTAAATGACCATTTTCAGATTTTTTTATTATACAATTGTTGCAGTTGTAGAATTGCCTTCATGGGAATCGATTCGATCTTTGTTCAACCATAAGTTGCAATAAAAATTGCACAAAATTTAAATGAATTAAATTTTGTTCTTTTTATACGATATTATAGACTAGTAAGTTTTAATGCTTCGTATGTATAGTATTAAATTAATTTCATGGTTTCGATGAGGTTGCTATTGAATAATAGAACGATATTTTCAGTGTAGTTTAAAATAAAATTATTCAGGCAGACAAAATTCCCTACATGAGAACATTTGTATTATTTCATCTTCATGTTGGAATCACTCAGACAATTTTCACACTGAAATATTGTAATTGTAACATTGAGTTTGAGATATAAATTTTTTTAAAATTTGAAATGTGAAAATTGTGAATACAATTGGGATCTCTATCGTTACCTTTAGTAAAATGTTACTGGAACTGTTAACTTCATTTATAAATAATAGTTGTGGTGTCATATGATACTGTAGATCATAATAAGGGTTGCTTTAAGAGTACATTAGCCTTAAGGCACTAAATAAGAACATTTAGCTGCCATACTAATTTTGGTATTTTTATATGATTTTACAAATGTAAAATTTAAGGCCACTGTTGCAAAAATGTACCATTTTATATAATGTTTAGCATTCTTCCTGAAAAGGTAAATTTTTAATAATGTTTCTGTTGCGGAAATGTACTATTTTATTAAATGTTTCACCCTTCTGTTTGAATAGTACATTTTTAATAACGCCATTGTTGCAGCAATGTAGCATTTTATGAAATGCACAATCTTTTTTTTATGAAATGGTATATTTTGACCTTTTTTCTCTGATATGATGATTTTGTAATATCGGTCACTATTACAGTAATACAGCAAGTTTATGAAACGTTTGGCTATTATTTCTAAAACAGCAACTTTTTAATAACGTCACTATTTTAGCAAACTGTCTGTTTGTAGCATATTTGATCTGTCTCCTCTGAAATAAAAATTTTTTATTCTCTGCAGCAACGTTCTACTTGATGGAAAAATAAGTGAACCTCCACGATTACCATTTTCAATGTTTTCAGCCATTCGACTGCTACTGGACAAAATTTATACGCAAAGAAACTTTTTCTAAAATATGGATTTTCAATAAAGTCACTATTTTAGCAAAGTGTCTTTTTGCAGCATGTTTGATCTGTCTCCTCTGAAATAGAAATTTTTGATTCACTGCAATAACGTTCCATTCGATGGAAAAATAAGTGAATAGCGCAGGCTACCTCCGCAATTGCCATTTTCAATGTTTCCAGCCATTCGACTGCCACCGGACAGGATTTATACGCAAAGAACACTTTGTATCTCTCGTTGAACCGTGTTCCAAGCCGAATTGAAAAAACACTGTCGCTGTACTTTGCCGTCGCCAAATATGGTCACCGTCCCATGCCTTATCTCGGTATCGGCGGCTAATTTACTCTGACAAATACGGATCGCTCGTTTGTCGTGTGACACAACTATGGTAGTCGGGTTTCGCGCGTACCTTCGAGCCCGACCTACTTCGATGAACCGCATCAATTACTCTCGCGAGTGTTTTAGAGCGAAAGAACAAGATTGCGAGCTACGAAAGCAACATCGAGAAGAATTCGTCGGTCGATCGGGACTCGAACAAGATTTCTTCGAGTGCCGGTGCAATTGCTCTAATTATGGCTGAATATTGTTGAGAGCTTTATAGATCGTTCACTGTTACACTCCTCTCTTTTTAACACTAGAGCTACCGAACAATAAATCCAACGATGTACATTGCTTTGTAATAATAACGAAGCTGCATCTATTAAAATTTTATACAATTCTTATTGTAAGGTATACATTTTTTATAAATGTATATTCTTATAACATATATGAAAACATTTTTATAACTTCAATAATTGCGAAAGAAAAGACAGTCAAAATGACTGGTTTGGTAGTTCTGGTGTTAAATCGATTTTTCAGACTCTTACTATTATTTAAACATTGTTTCAAACTAAATTAGATTTATGAATTTTACGCGATGCATAAACAGTTTGGATACAGTAAACAATATCATATATTAACACTCTAATCACAGAGTAATAAATGCTGTTGGTGTATATTGTTTTGCATTAACTGCATTTGTTAAGACCTTGTACAATTTTTATCATAATCTATGCTTCAATGATAAATTCGTTAAAAATTTCCTGGTAAAAATGTTTCTATAATTTTAACAATTTTAAAAGAAAACATTAGGGACCAGTCATTTTGACTGGTTTGGTAGTTCTAGTGTTAATATGTTAACATATTGAGCAATTATAAATTAATATGTACCTACCAAATAGTTTGTTCTATTAAGTTAACAACTGCTTCATTGAAAATAAATTTCAATTGAGCTTCTATTTATCAAATCAAAAATAATTTTTAAGCCTTCCCTGAAAATTCAAAAAGCATAAAATATCTTTGTAAAAATCGATATTTATGCGGGTATGTTTTTCCAAAGCAATTTTAAAGAAGAATCATAATTTTTTAAGACTTTGTTTCCCTTTTATATTGTCTTGAGTACCCTGTAGAGTTTATACGAAGACATTAGGAGAATTTAATAATCTTCTATTATTTCCCGTCAGAGTAGAATTATCAAAAGAAGAGATACATTTTTAATTTGCATAAAGATTCTCGGTTTGGAGCCTAAATTTAGCCAACATAATTATTTTAGCCGACATAAAGTTCACAGTCAAACAATTGTAATTAATTGAAACTTTTCTTCCCACAAATTTTCGAATGTTTCCCACAATTTCCTGTACGGTAGAACCTCGCTCCTTGCAACCAATCCGTTTAATGCACGAATACCTCGTTCGATGCTCACTAGAGATCCCCCCACAAGTTGCTAGAAGTAACAGAGCTCATGGTGGCAATCGAACTTATGCTAGCACCTTCGGCGTCTCATCGTGTAACTATCGAGGTCCTACTGTCCTAATTCATCCCGAATTTCTCGCTCAGCGTAATCTTCGAAGAAAATGCGAAACAATTGATTTCCTGCAAGTTCAAAAGCAGAATGCCCCTATAAGTCGAATGCCCAAATATTAAACGGAATGTTCTCCTCCCCTCTCCCCTGAATAAGCATCAGCACGGGAACGGTTCGTTTTGATTCGTTTAATTTTTTTTCGCCGGGTCCAGGTCCTTAAGAGACGCCGAAGAGCTTAATCGTGTCGAGGATCATGCGGGCAGAGCGCTTTTAAATATGGCGGTCCCGGTTAAGGGAACATCGTCGAAGAATTGACCAGCTGGCCAGGTGGGAGGACTTGATTGGACCAGTAAGCGTGCTTGTATTAATAATTCAGGTTTCTCCGTAGGTAGTGCGCCCTTCTATGAGGTTTAGTTACTCGGCCTTGCGAGCGTGTCTTGATTTACAAGTGCGCTTATCGGGTAGGCGGCAGATGTACTTTTAGGTGAATCGTTTGCTCGTTTCCGAACTACTTTTTCCCCCCTTTCTTTCCTCTCTCTTCCTCTCTCTTTCTCTCTCTTGCTCTTTTTCTCTTTGCTCACCCTTCGCTGTCCTCCTCGGACTCTTCCTCCCTCTCTCTCTTGCTCCGGTTCTCTTTCGGACGGTCGTAATACTCGTACATCCCGTATTTTAAGGAAGCTTCGTTAGGCCATCCACCGTTTATGGAGATCCTAATGATTCGAAAGTCGTTCGCCGGGAGACGAACGGCTTAAATTTAAATCCACCCAGGGTATACGACCACAGCCGATGCCGTTCGGGGAGATAGAAGTCGTTCTCGGCCATTCCAGGCCATGATTTTCACGTCATGTTCCAGTCAAACTGAAAAATTTCTACGCCCTATACCCATTCGACCCTCCACCCTCGATTTTATATTTTTCTTTAACCAGTTAACTATGGCTACATCTTTTCAAACCGCGCACCTATGTGTGTCGCGAAAATCAAGAGTTCTAGCCAGAGCATGCGGAGATGCATGAATCCATCTGAAATTATTTATACTTTTTATTTGTTCGTTTTATTTCGTCTCGACCTACACATACTCTAGACATATTGAAATTTACGAATGCATCTTAGTTTTCGCTAAAATTACAATTTACTTCCTGCTAATCACTAAACGGTGAAAAATTTTCTGTATACACATATCGAGGCATTACTGTACACTTACACTAAACGATGTAAGAAATTCTGAATAATGTGGGGGAACGTTTTGCACCACGAACGACGATCCTTTCAAACATCTCCTATGAAGACAGCCTCTTGCTAATCTTTCAAATGTAAAAAATTTTCTATATACATACATCGAGGCATTACTGCATAATTACACTAAATATGGAAAATTCTGCAAAAGGAGGGAGAACGGTATCCACTACAAACGATGATTCTATCAAGCATCTCGTACGAATACAACCTCTTTCTAATCATTCAAATGTCATAAGTCGTCTACACACATGTATCGAGGCATTACTGTACAAATTACACTAAACGATTTGGCAAGTTCTGAAAAAGGAGATGGATCAGTTTGCACTACAAACAATGATCCTTTCTAGTTTCCCCTACGAAGACAACCTGTTGCTAATCATTCAAATGTAACAAATTGTCTAGACACAAGTATCGAGGCATTACTGTACAATTACACGAAACAGTGTAGCATGTTCTGAAAAAGAAGAGAGATGAGTTTGTACTACAAACAATGATCCTATAAACCATTTCCTACGAAGACAACCTCTTGCTAATTATTCAAATGTAAAAAATTTTCTATATACGTATATCGAGGCATTACTGTACAATTACACTAAACGATGTAAGAAGTTCTGAAAAAGGAGAGGGAATCTTTTACACCACAAACGAAGATTCTATCAAGCATCTTGTACAAAGACAACCTTTTGCTGATTACTCAAATTGAAACAATTTTGTATGTACATATATCGAAGCATTATTGTACAAATGTACACTAAATAATGTGGCAAGTTCTGAAAAAGAAAAGGGATGAGTTTGCACTACAAGTAATGATCCTATCAAGCATTTCCTACGAAGACAACCTGTTGCTAATCATTCAAATGTAACAAATTTTCTACGAATGGCATATATCGAGGTATTACTGTACAATTACACTAAACGATGTAAGAAGTTTTGAAAAAGCAGAAGGATCAGTTTGCACTACAAACATTCATCCTTTCAAGTATCTCCAATGAAGAACACCTCTTGCTAATTATGGAAATATGAAAAATTATCTATATACATACATTGAGGCATTACTGTATAATTACACCAAACGATGTAAGAAGTTTTGAAAAAGGAGGGGGATCAGTTTGCACTACAAACAATGATCCGTTCAAGAACTTCCTACGAAGACAACCTCTTGCTAATCATTCAAATGTCATAAATCGTCTACGTACATGTATCGAGGCATTACTGTACAAATTACACTAAACGATTTGGCAAGTTCTGAAAAAAGAGATGGATCAGTTTGTACTACAAACAATGATCTTTTCTAGTTTCCCCTACGAAGACAACCTGTTGCTAATCATTCAAATGTAACAAATTGTCTACACACAAGTATCGAGGCATTACTGTACAATTACACTAAACTACGTAGCAAGTTCTGAAAAAGCAAAAGGATCAGTTCGCACTAAAAACAATGAATCCTTCAAGCACCTCCTACAAAGACAATCTGTCACTAATCCTTCAAGTACGAAATAATCAATACGTTTAAATAAATTTCCTTGATTATTAACCTATCCACTATCCATCCTCAAACATGGTGCCAGGTATGACGAAACAGCCAGTACAACCAACATGTGCAAAACGTTTCATCTTATTGGAAAAAGAGTGGTGCAGTGTCGTAGGCAATCTCGATGCATCGAGGCGAGAATCCGAGTCTACCTGGTGTAGAAGCGTGCGTATCCTTGCGTGTTCGTGCGTCCCCCATGCGTCGCTCTGTTCTCTCGGTGGGGGAATCGCATGAGACAGGTATGGGAGGGCGTCGGGTCGGCGCGTGGGCGGCCGCAGGCAGGACGCACGTCTCGTGGAAAGAGAAAGACGGGTCTGATGGTATGCCACGGGGCCGAGAGAGCGATCGGAAAGGGGTCCGTCGGGGACCGGCGGGGCCCCAGCGAAGCGGGAGGAGGAGGCGAAGAAGAAGAAGAAGAAGAGGAAGATGAAGGAGTCAGAGCAAGTGGGGAGAGGGTAGAAAACGAACATAAAGGTAAGATAAACGAGGAGTGGTGGGGACAGACGGGAGGACGGTGGAGAAAAGGAGAAACACGAGCGTTCTTCTATATCCGCGTATGGGAAAGGATTGGAGAGGAACAGAGGGATAGAGGACGGAGTCGAGGATGGAAGAGGACCAGACGAGTCGAAGAGGCTCCGATCCTTAGCCGGTTAGGAATAAAAGGAGTTTTATATGACGCCGTGGTTTATGGCCGTGGGTTTTATCTGATCGCATTGCCACCGGTGCGGATTTCGCAATAAATTAGGCCGAGGTGTAATTAAAAGGGCACCGGTTGCAGTCGACTCGTGACCGTCGTGTAACCACTACCGAACCGGGGGGATCGTCTTCTCGTCTTTATGAGGCCACGAAATCCGCGATGTGACCTTCGTTTCGGAGATAAAGTAGACGGGGGAGAGAGAGACTCGCCGGGCTTGTAGCGGCTAATGTCCCCCGGTTGGAACTTTCGTATTGTGTTGCTGCTGCTGCTGCTGCTGCCGCTGTTGCTGCTGCTGTTGGACCACGGTATAAATTAGGAAATAAAAATTGCTCGCCGATGTTACGGAACCTGGTTGCGAACAAGCGGCGTCTCTTGGATTTTTCTTCTTTGTTTGCCGTGTTTGGGGATCGCGGACCATTCCGGCTTACCCGCGCTCAGAGAATGCTCTTTCAATCGTTAGGACCATTACCGTAGACGCTTGAATACAGCGGACCGTGTTGGTTCTATCGCGAAATAAATACTGCTCCAGTCAGTTTTACGAAATTGAATACAATTTGCTTTTGGTTTTGTAGTTGTTGAGTTGTTCATTTTTGTCGTCAATAAGCAACATTCTCAGTTTAGTGATCGTAATAACTCGTAATAACTCTGTCGTAGGTGTTACACGTTTGGTGATCTAGAGATTTTGTTGAGACAGGTACTATTGGGAAAAAGGATTTAATATACATATTTTATACTTTTTATCAGACTCGATTTATTAATGTGGAAGGTGTATTCTTTATCCTTTTTAATTGACTATGACACGTAGAACGACAAAACTGAACTAGAATTTAATAATAATAATAAACATTCATTTTGAGAATACGCATACAGACATACTAAAGGAGATTAATATTTTGCTTTCAAAAAAGCAGGAATTTATAACAGATACGATAATATTTTGTGAATTTTTAATTACAGTAATTCCTGTCCACAAAAATTTGATGGCATTTGTTGTATGACGCTCCAAGATTATGTCATAGTGTGGAGATAGACCGTGACAATCGATATGAAATTTATAGGACATCGAACGTAATGCTGTTTCCGGTTGGTGCACAATTTTTCTACATAAAACATTTTATTTAAAACAAAAACTGCAGACATACCAGATCTGTAAATATAAAACCGGTATTTGACGCCAATTTCTTGTTTTGACATCTGATAAAGGTTTTCAACTCTCAACCATACAAGTTTCATACAACAGCATAGTTTTTAATGAACATGTAGAATTTTGTATCTGGAAACTACGATTTGCCTAACTGGATCGATTGTCTGTTACCATTTGAAAAACAGTGTTGCAGAATTGCATCCAATGCTTGTCGAAGTTTATGGTGAGCATGTTCCTGTTGCATCACAGTGCTTCACAAGTTTGTTAATTGCATCATGGCGGAAACAGAATTTTCCGATTTAATAACTATATTTCCAATGAAACGCTATGTATGTTCCATGCATTGCCATACCACTGTTTAACACTTTGACTGCCATGTCACCCATATATGGGTGACAGAATTGTTTGTCCTGGTTTAAAAATAAGTTTATACATTAATAGGTTCGTTGCACTAAATTTAATTGAGATCTGGAGAATAGAGAAAGGTTGAAGGGTAACTTTGTGTCGTACATTTTACGTTTTCAATTATTGCTGCATTCAATAAATTACTTTGATTTAATGGGATTTTTGAGGTCGTTGGTTGGGCAGTTTAAGTGTTAAAACAATTTTTACATCGCTGTGCTTGTACCTAGGAAATTTGTAAAAACTATTGCAAGGACGAGTACTAGTAAAAATACCAATATGCATAAGACCAAATAAATTGTGTAGAATGAAAATATCCTGGTCCAGCAGAAATGCCTAAGATTTCACGTCAATGCAGCTTCCACTGCAAAGGGTTAATCATCATTGCTTTCCAAATTATCCTTAGCTGCTGAGCTGCAGATTTTTCTTAAAATTAATAATTCAACAAAAATACTATCTTTCTGGACTTTTTGAACACCTGATCATCCAGACGATCAACCAACGTTCAGACAATCAAGGTCCTACCAAATTATTGACGAAACCCAGTCGGGAAAATGATTGCGTGCGAAACTGCCGATGTAATATCCCGCCTATCCGCAGATTGCCGTCAAAGTATTTCTCTGAAAACAAAATTTCCTACTGTACCGTCGACGAGTTGTAATTGGGGAAATAATTGCGTGCGGAAACTTCCAATGGGATATCCTGTATAGCCACGGTACGGCGTCGATGTATTTCTCTGAAAACAAAAGTTACACGGGGTTGCAGTTTACCTATTGGCCCGGTGAACGTTCCAATTTCCAGAACAGCGTACAGGGATGAAGCAACGATTTTCGCGAACGTTTCCAATAGGCGATTACAAATGTTTCCATCAGCGGCTCGCCGGTTTCAACAAGTCGGCGAAAAAATCGCGGCCGTGACAGCGAGCCTCCATCAAATCCGCGTCGCTCAATCATCGCTTGCAGAGGGATCATGACGCGGCGCGCGTTTCACCGTCGCTGAAATTAAGGTTAAACCCGTGGCCCATGGCCCCGGCAAGGAGTGCCGGGCTCATCAATAAAAGTAAAGGCGAAATTTCACATGGAATAATAAGTTGGTCGTTAGTAGACCCCGCGAGAAATTAATAACCTCTTACCGAGGCCTGCCAGTTGTACGAGGGTGGTACGGAAAGTCGGGTGAAAGTCTTGGAGGAACGAGAAGCATTATCTCGGGTCACGGAGCGAGGAGGCTTCGAGAGGAGAGCCTCTTTTTCGAGGTTCAGCCGATAATTCAGCGGCTCGTCGAGAAACGAACCGGGATGAGAACCGGGCAACGTGTAATTTCAATTTGCCGAACGAACAAATTAGTCGGGCCGGCTCGTTACTGGCTCGCGGGACCCGCCGAATTACTCGAAGCCGCTTTTGGCATCGGTCCAGCACGCGGCGACATATTCGACGAACTGGATCGCAATTTCACTTCAAGCGTCGCTAACCAAATACTCCAACTTTTATCCACTCCGCTAGATCCGGCGCGACGGGTTTAAAAAGCGACCGACCCGCCTGCTGCCACTGAATGGGACGCGGTCGAGAGCCTGTAACGGGCTCCAAACTTTCATACTTAATTGCTCGAATATTGTTTAACGCTAGAACTGCCGAGCACTGAACTAGAATATAGACACACTGATTTATAATAATGACAAGATTGCATACGGTCGAATTTTGTACAAATTTTATGGTAATGTGAGCCCATAATCATGAAAGCGGTTTAAGTTAAAAAGAAAATGAGTTTATCAGTTATTTCACATCGCTAGCTAAACTAAATTAATTCAATGTAATTAATGGCTTTAATTATTCGTTCAATGTTTATCAGTTATTTCACACCATTTTTAAACTAAATATTGTCGAAAATGAACCACTGGATGGTGGTTTTAATTTCAACGTTATATGGAATTCGTTTAGTGTAATTATGAAAGTGGTCTTAGTCAAAAACAAAATGAATTTGTCAGCTATTTTACACCACTAACTAAACTAAATTAATTCAATGTAATCAATATTTTCAATTATTCATACAATGTTTATCAGTTATTTTACACCACTTTTAAACTAGATCATTTCAATATAATTTTTACAATATTGTCGAAAATGAACCACTGGATGGTGGTTGTAATTTCAACATTATACATACAGCAGTGTATAAAACAATCTTTGCATCGCTATGCTTGTGTCAAAGAAATTCATAAAAATTTATTCGCTGAAATGACAAGTAATAGTAAACAAATTTCGTATGCACAAGATGAAATATACCGTGTAGAATGAAAATATTCTACGTCAGAAAAATGCCTTGCGGTTGGAGTTAAAATAGCTTTGAGTGCAAAGGGTTAATTGGCCTTCCGTCGGTGAAGTGTTAACATTAGTTATCAAGGCAAACTTCGTCTAAAAAGTTTCCGTGGGAATATCCTTATAATTTCAATAACTATCAGAGAAAAAAGAATCAGTAACGAGCAATGCTGACCAGTCCGATATTTCTAGCGTTAAATTCAAATTTAAATTAATTTAACCACTCGTCGTTTGTTCCGATCGACGCTTCTAACGCTCGAGCGATTTTTTCAGAAACATAGTTCCAGAGTTTATATTATAACTCGCACCTATTACAAACGTTTCATAAAATCCCGTCGATAACCGGTTGCTCAAAAGCCTCGTGTTTGTGCTCGCACCGGTAAATACCGGCGAGCATCCGGTTTCTGAATCGATCGGGGGATTACTATACAGCCCAGGCAGGGATCAACGATTTCTCACGTCAAGCGAAATCCTGACAACAGGAATTAACTCGTCCAAGCAGCTTCGCAGGAATCCATGTCGCAGAAGAAGTTACGATCCTAGGCGTCCCGTCGAGTTTCCCATAGGATCCCGTGAGTGGCTTCCCTCGAAATAGTTTTTTCGAACGGGATATTCTGCCCATACGGCGCGAACCAGCTTCTGCTCTTTCTATCTGGCGTCGTCGTTTCCGTGACCGCAAAACGAATGTCATGAAATTTCTAGGAGCACGCCCGCTCTCTCACGACTTCCTTTCCTCTATTTTCATCCTCGCCGCGCGTCGGTGCAAGCTCCTTTTTACTTCGTTCCTTTCTCCGAGGCTCTCTTACTTCCGAGGATTACTTCGCCATCGTGGCCGGCGATCTTTCGTCGTTTATCATCCCGCCTCGCCGCACCATGACGAAGCATATTTATTTTAATTATTTATTGCTTCGCCCGAGTGCTCGAATAGGATAATATTTGTTAAACAATCCATCACATGCTGTTACAACCTCGCGGAATCTGCGGGAAAACCGCGTGTCCCTGATCTACGTAACCCTTTGCACTCGAAGCTGTTTTAACCCCTTGGCCTACGACTTATTTTACAATAACAGTGACTAGACTTTCTTTGTCCTCCGCAGAACGACAAAAAGAAAAGACAAATTTGCAATTACTGCGTGCCTAGCTATTCTCCAATGTCCGTACACGGACAACAATTAAACAAAATGTTGTTGCCGTTTAAAGAAAATTAAACTAGAAATCTTAATTAATTAAAATTTAGAAATCTTGATCACGAGCCTGACTCGTTGTGATAGGGCAAGGGGTTAACTCCAAAGTATTTTTTCTGACCTAAAATATTTTCATTCTACACGATATACATCATCTTATGTATGTGAACTTTTTTTATTATTACTCGTCCTTGCAATGATTAAATTTTCACAAATTTCTTTGACACAAGCATAGCGATGTTTGTTTTAAACAGTGCTACAGCTATTTTCAGTGGTGCCTCAGAGTCACCATTCGAGTGCAAAGGGTCAATAAAATAGAAAATCAAAATTAAAAGACGTGAATTCACGTCAGCGCTCCTGAATATGCTAATGTAAAATATAATTAACACTCCCGAACGGGAGTGCGATCCATTAGAGGGAGTTTACCGTAACATTTTTAGCAAGGGTTATTGGAGACATCATTTTGCACCCTCGGTTGTCGAGCGTGTCCAGCAGCGAGAAGCTCGGATCGTTCGAGAACAACTTTCTTCAGCGTCGAGACACTCTCTCCCAGGCCTCTCTTCTTCTTCTGCAGAGGAAGAAGTCCATCTCTCTTAGTTTCCTACCGCCTCCTCGGTTCGAGGATCTCGCGTAGAGATAACCCTTATAAACTGGAGCATTAGTAAGGCGCGGAGCAGCTCCGTGAGAGAGTATCTCTGGATCTACACGGTGCGAGAGGGGCGCAAAGGCGTTCCACAATGAGGTCCGGTATATAAACCATATCTGCATCGCCGGCATCCTCTTCGTGGCCTCTCGGGAGTGCAGGGACCACCGCAATGTTATATCGCGCTCCCATGTAGATGAGAGCAACGCCGACCAACGTTCGAGTAACGCTCGCCGGATATCAGCGAACGGCCATCTTGCTCGCCGTGGTTCCGCTTCTTGGACGCTTACCGAAATCTATGTAATTATCAATCGGCTCGACTTCCACGAAAACGTTCCGCCTGGCAAACTCGTGATGGAACGAACCGACCGTTCCGTGGTGGCTGTCACGCGACCACACGAAAAAGGAGAAATTACTTCCCAACAGAAAAATAAGTAATTACTCCCGTCGAGGGAGACCGCCATTTTTAACCCCCCGACGTTCTTCGTGTCAATTTTATGCACTTTTCTTCCCTCCTTTTTAACCGGTTAACCGCGGCGACCTCATTCCAAAGCGCGCGCCTCTGCGTGTCGCGAAAATCGAGAGAAGCAGCTCCAAATTAATTTCTATCACTCCTGGTTGGAGTATTAAAATTTTATCGGTTTTGTTTTAGTGTACATGTGGCGATGTAAATGTTTTTTAAATATTGGCAGTTTTCAGTGGCGTCATTCGAATGCTAAGGATTAAGTGACATCGGATGCAAATGTTAGACATTTTTGGCAAGACTTCATCGATTCGCCTATGTAGCAATGATTTAACGATTTTATATTAATCTTGTAACAATTGTTATATACAGTGAGTAACTTTAATATTCGGACACTATACAAGTTTTACTTTGTAGCATTATAATGATGTCAAAACAAAAAAAATGGCGTCAATAATGCCGTTTGACACTTACTATATTGACAGCTAGCGCCTCGTATGGGCAAATTACGGTTTCATATTGACAGACCTGGTAAGAGCGACATTGAACCCTATAAAAGTAATGGGAACGCGACTATCCAAAATGTTTGACCATTTTCTAGTAATATACAGTGAGTAACTTTAATATTCGGACACTATAAAATTTTTACTTTGTCACATTGTAATTTTGTTCACGATGAAGGAAAAAAAAATTAATTCTAAACTACACTCCTACATAATGTCCAGTTAATAAAAGTATTTTTATTTATATAATTACTAGCGTTTATTAAATATTCTATTTTAGACAAAACAATGTCTGATTTTAACGTTACAATAATATTCGGACACTTTTAAAAACTGATAGTTTTTGTACTAATTTTTACAAACGAAAAGTAATTCAATATAATGTAGAATATCGTTCTTGACGAATTACCTCTTTTAATAGTTGAGGCATATTGCAAATTATTTGTTTCAAATATTCTGTACTAATATTATTCCATTCCTCTTTCATTCGTTCTTTTAACATTTCTTTAGATGTTATTGCAGTTGTTCTAATTTGTTGGTCTAGTTCATCCCATCAATTCTCTATATGATTCAGATCTGGGGACTGAGGTGGCGGTTGTAATAATTTTGAACAATTATACAGCAAATATCCCTGTACGATACGTGCCTTATGCTTGGGGCCATTATTTTGATAATACTTAAATGTATTCTGAATCTCCATTTTTATTGCACTTTTACGTAAATTATTTTTTAAACTGTTCAGGTATACATTTTTGTCCATTGTGTTATCAATAAAAATTAATTCACCCGTTCCAAATGTTGAGATACATCCCCATACAAGTATATTTCCACCTCCGTGTTTTATAGTCGGCTTCGTATTTTTAATTCTGAATTCTTCATTTTTCTTTCGCCACACCATTCTTCACCCATCCGATCCAAAAATGTTGAATTTACTCTCATCACTGAAAATAACGTCATTCCACCATGTCTCTTCTTTTAAAACACATTCTCTCGCAAAGTTTAATCTTTTCTTTCTATTAGATTCATTCGCATACGGTTTTTTCCGAGCAACTCGTCCATTACAACCACATTCTTTTAATGCTCTGCGTATTGTTTGGGGGTGCACTTTCTTTCCAGTCTCTTCTAATAATTCGGCAGCTAATTTTGGTGCACTTAATGTAGGACCATTCTTTATTTTTCTTATAATTTTTCTTTTATCTCGCGTGTCCAAAATTTTTGTTGGCCTCTTTGCAGAATAGATTGTATTCGGTCTTCACACTTAAATCTTTTAATAATATCTCACACTGTACTTTTACTAATTTTAAGCATTGCTGCAATTTTCCTTTACTATTCACCTTTTGCATTGTAAAAAATGACAAGTTGGCGTATGTTGTATGAAGTGTTCCTCTTACGTCCGATTATTACCAGTGAACTCAGAGAATATCTAAACACAACTGATTTTCTGAGGCTCGAGACAGTTTACACAGACTGTAATGTTTGTAAACATACATCACAATCGCATTAAATATCACACTAGCTCACGCAGATTGTTACATTCCGAGGTGTCCGAATATTATTGTCACGTTAAAACTAGACATTGTTTCGTTTAAAATAGAATACTTAGCAAACGTTAGTAATTATATAAATAAAAATTATGCTTTTATTAAGTAGACCCTATACAGTAATGTAATTTAGAATTAAATTTTTTTTCTTCATCGTGAACAAAATTACAATGCGGCAAAATAAAAATTGTATAGTGTCCGAATATTAAAGTGATTCACTGTATTTCCCTATTCCATACACAGAAAAGGAAAAATTAAATAGTTTAATTCTGGCATGGTTAATATATTTGTTGATTAATTTAACCATTTGTTCTGCAGTCGTGATCGATCGAGATAATCTCGATAACTACCGAGACATACAAGTAACCCGTATTTGTTGCCTTCTAAAAATAGTAATAATTAATTTATCTAGAGTTTACACAGTTCTTATCTTATATGTGCCATTTTAGATACTGATTAACACGTTAAACATTATGTCAATACCTGGGGACTGACTGTATCAAATTTACAAATTAGTGTGACACATATGTAATTCCTATAATTCAAACAGAAAAGAGAAAAGCACAAAATGGGGTAAACGAGTCTTCTCTGCGTATGCACTGTTGTATTCTCCCAATTCAAAGTTAAACCCATAACCAGTAAAGCCATAAAACATGGCGCGAAAGCTAGGCAAAATAGTTCCGCGTTGAGCGCGTGAAATTACTATCCACGAAAAAATCTTTACAATCTCAATAACCGTAGAATAAACAATCTACGAACGGTCGTTCGACCAGTGGGTGGTAGATTTACAGTTACTATGGCACACTTACCGTTCCACAATCTCCACGTTAAAACTACCCCAGGTAGTTTCAGTCCATTCAGAAAGACGCCGCAGCCAGCAACGCTGCAGCTCGTTCCGAATTCGTCCTTTCCCGTTCTAATTAACATACGCACGCTGGGCGGAAGTGTGCCGTAAATACTCGGCGTTCGTTGCGATACACATTACTCCTAATTGTAAGTACCGTTCGTCCGGGGTCCCATAAAGTTCACGGGCGGGCAGAAACAATTCGAACAATGCGTCGCGGTTTAATTGACACATCTCGGTACGGCAGAACAATAACTCGTCGTTTAATATCCCATAATTTCCATAATATCGTATAAAGCCCCGGCGCTTGTTCCGTGCTCGGCCCGTCATCATGCTCTCACCTGGAGAGCATCGGCAATAATACTCGGCGCTTGATCGCACTCGATATTTATGTGAATCGCAGCCACGTGCACCGATGCTTCGGCCCCGTAATGGATAAAGGCGCGTCGATGAGCGCAGGAAGAAGAAGAAGAAGAAGAAGAGGAGGGAACGGAAGAAAGAGAAGAAGGTAGGAAAGCGAGAAGAGAGGAGAGAGACAGATAGGAGAGAAGAGAGACGACCGGGGACCCGTGTCCTCGCGAAATTCCACGCAGAAAGGACGACGATTGTGTTTATGATACGTCGGCGCTGGCACCGCTCTCTCTGTCGTGGAATGCGAGGGTGTTCACCGACCACGATTAAGTTGTATCAAATCCGCGATTGAGTGCCTCGTGTGTCGCGAGTTCCACAGCCATAAACGTCCGGGCCACGGTGTTTCCCATAATCTACGGATGGTGGCCGAGAGCCTCCGAGGAGCAAAAAGGAGCGCCGAGGAGACGCGCGGAGAACGTGCGCCGATAAAAAGACTTTGACGATGACGAGGGAATGCGGGATAGACCAAAAGGCGGATTGGCAAATATATTGCGAGTACAAATAAGTCTCCGCAGTTTGAACTCGGATAGCGCAAGCGGCAAGTTATGGCAGCTAGTGTCAGACGTAAGACTTCGTATCGTAAGGGCACATCTGCCAACAACGCAACCTCGAAATATTAGCGATCGTGCATCAGCGACATTTTTGTGCGAAAATGTCCAGTTTCGAGCCGAATAAACGTCATTTGCGTGAAGTTTTGATTTACCTCTTTAATTTGAAGAAATCTGCAGCCGAGGCGCGTCGATTGCTCGTAGAAGCATATAATAAGGCCGCATTAACCTCTTAGGCACTATGCACCACTATAGTGGCTTCCGCGGATGCCATCTTTCTGAAAGACGTGTTACTTTAACCCTTAGAGTACGGAGTGGGGGACTTTAGGACCCCCAAGATTAATTTTTCTTTAATAACTTCGTAAATAATTTCTTTCTCTTTTCTTTCCTTTAGGTAGTCGAGTTTTATTTTAAATCCTGTATAAAAACTTATTAGTGGCATTCTATTATTAATTTATTTATAATTATAAGGTAAGTTTTTCGTTTGGGGGACCCAAGTTACCCTGAATGGAAACTTTCAAACTCATCACAAAGAAAGGTCTTTCTATTAAATCTTGGACAAAAATTAGCTGAACCAAATATGAGACAACGTTTGCTAAAAGAAGCTAAAACCGCATATTTAAAATTTTCATTACGAGTTGAAATAAAAATGTTTTAAAAAATGTCTTTTCTACTTTCCCACGTAATTTCTACCAATTAGAATTATTTCAAAATTATTTTTGCATATCATTTAGTAAATCAATGCTGCTAGTTGCTCCAGAAAAGTCAAGTCGTTTGGTTCAATTTTGAAAAAGTTATTTAGGTTTGAAAAGTGTCCGAATACTTTCGTGCGCTATTGTATATTAACCCTTACCGGATCGGCGCTTCTAAGGCGCCACTAAAAATGATCATACTACTATTTAAACAATTTTTACATTGCTACGTTTGCAGTTAAGAAATCTATAAAAATATTAATGTTCTCAGTACGAGCAGTAGTAACTAATTTCATAAAGGAAATAAAGTATGTAGAATACAGCTATTTAAGGTAAAAATAATGTCTCTATTTTGGAATGAAATTGCTATGACTGCAAAGGGTTAAATGTGAAATATTGAAAGTACGTAGAACATAAGTTTCTTCTTTTCCTTCAACTCACCTTAGTTATAAATGCATAAAATCCTCAATTTAATTATTATTTCGTACATGGAACAGCTGAATATGTAAATCTAGATAATTCTGATGACTAGACTGCAATAATTGCGAGATATTGAAGACACGTGGACACTTATTTCTTCTTTGAATAATTTCAACAAGCAGTAAATAAGGTTTTGCTTCTTTTCCCAGCGTAGTTATAAACATACATAACGCGCAGTCTATCACCCACTGTAATCAAACCTTTGAAACTCTCGTGAACACCGGTATATATGGAAATGATCGCGCAAAAATTGGTAGACAGCGAACAATGTCTTTCTGCCTCATCCCGAAGATAAAGAGCCCAGTCACGGCTCGGGTTAAACGGTCCTTGGACGTAAGTTCAAGGAGAGAGGACGACAACGGCAACGACGAGACAACGAACAAGAAGAAGAAGAAGAAGACGACGAAGACGACGACGACGACGACGCGACGGGGCGACGATGACGACGATGTCGACGTGACAATGAAGAAGCAAAACGGCGCGCGGCAGCAAAACGAAAGCAACAGCTGTGAACGGAACTAATAAGTATGCAAAACACGAAAATGGAGAAAAAGAAGAGGAGTCGAGTGGATAGGTTGGGGGAACGGAAGGAATGGAGGAGGTCCTAGCAAATTCACGGGTCGCCGCGGTCCTCAACGCGCCGCGCCGGAGGTGTCCAGGTGCGGAGGTGACACTCTACAATAACTCTTTCGGCTTTATGCCGTGGGTGGTTTATACTTTATGCGTCCCGCGGGACAATCACGGGGCCACGGAGGACGATTCGGGCTCTTATTTCGACTGCCTCTTACCTTTTTACGTTGTTTACGACGAGACGGCGCCGCTGCCTACGGCGCATAAGGCTGCGGTTACGCTGGATGCGTTCTCTGACGGCCAACGTGCATGTGCGAAAGGATCTAACGAGCGATGGCTGTAGCAGATGATATCCACTCAATAAGTTGTGCCCCCACTATCCTAAAATTTTACTGCGTTGAACCCTCCATTACACGGGTTGGTTCTGTGGGATTCACGAAAAGAAATTGTACAACTTTAGTGTTCCTTCAATTATTTTGGAATTCTTCAATGTGTTCTAGAATTCGTGTTATGGAACATAGCAGACACTGTATAATTTTTATCTGTTCCCTGTTGGGTTGAATATAATATTGAATTTGACTTCGAATAGTAATGCTGGATGCGTTCTCTGCCAATCAACATGTATGTGCAAAAGGATTTAACGATTGATGGCTGTAACAGATAATAGCCATTCAATATATTGGACTTCCTCCATTTTAAAATGTTACTGTGTTGAACCCTCCATTACACGGGTTGGTTCTGTGGGATTCACGAAAAGAAATTGTACAACTTTAGCGTTCCTTCAATTATTTTGGAATTCCTCAATGTGTTCTAGAATTCATGTTATGGAATATAGCAGATACTGGATAATTTTTACCTGTTCCCTGTTGGGTTGAATATAATATTGAATTTGACTTCGAATAGTAATGCTGGATGCGTTCTCTGCCAATCAACATGTATGTGCAAAAGGATTTAACGATTGATGGCTGTAACAGATAATAGCCATTCAATATATTGGACTTCCTCCATTTTTAAATGTTACTGTGTTGAAGCCTCCATTACACGGGTTGGTTCTGTGGGATTCACGAAAAGAAATTGTACAACTTTAGTGTTCCTTCAATTATTTTGGAATTCTTCAATGTGTTCTAGAATTCGTGTTATGGAACATAGTAGACACTCGATAATTTTTACCTGTTCCCAGTAGTAACAGATGATATCCATTGAATAAGTTGGACTTCCACCATTTTAAAATTTTACTGTGTTGGACCCTCCACTGCACGGGTCGGGTCTGTGCGATCAACGAATTAAAATTGTACTGATTTGAACTTTCGAAATTAACAAGGCAGTTAACCCTCTATAGGCCGAATTTTTGTCTTAAATATAAAAAAATGTATGCAACGGAAAATCGACAATTACAAACCTACATATACAGATTAAAAAAGATGTACTAGTTTAAAGGTGATTTTACAACTTTAGTAATTGTAATGTATTTGTGACATATTCAAATATATAAAATTCAAGAATTCGTTCTACTAACTTTAAAGTTATACGGACCTACAGAGGGTTAACCTGTTAATATGTGTCACTGGAATTGTTTAACCTCGGTTTGTCAAACGAGCTTGAAACTACTGAAACTGAGAAAAATCTTAGTAATAATTAATTTACAAGAAAGTAAAGTACATAATAATTGCAAGAATCGCTAAAATCGCTGTTGAGACGAAAATGTAGTACAGTACGAAAAAAACGTTCGACTAGTTCAATAAATTATAGCTGGCAGCAATTTCAATCGATTTCAATGATGCTATAGAGACGTTTGTCACAGTCTAACGTCGAGTCTCACACACATATGCCGATGCTTATACTCTCTCAAACATCCCGAAACTTGTGCAGCACGTCAGACAGACGACTATTCTTCCTCCCAGGGCCCTCTTCTGCGAAATAAGCCCTGCTGCAAGTCTCTGATTTGTCGCTGCCTTAGAAATACTGCGACCTTTCTCCCATTGGCTGTGATTTACAGGTACAATGGAACTCCATTTATCCGAACGACGCACCGAACGTCTGATTAACTGGCCTCTGGAGGCGGAAGATTTTCAAGTACTGTCGAATAGCAGTATTTTTTTCGGGAGAATTTAGTGTCTAGCGTTGTTAGTCGTCACTAAAGTCACCATGTTTATGCACGCGGAGTCGCGAAAGCCTTCGTACCCTCTCAATTCATTAACCTTTCGCTGCGAGGGTTGGAGGCCTTGGCAATTCACGAAGAAAATTGGTATCCTTTTGTTACTGCTCGGCTTTCCTGGAAGTTCGCAAGGGTTTGCATAAATTGCGCTTTTTATTCGCCGGTTTATGAAACGAGCATTTTGTTGCAAGCGCGACGCTGTGTTTATTAAAATGTATGCCCACAGACGGGACAGCGTGCTCCCTTCCTTAGCCCTAAAACTACCGAGTAATAAACGCTACTCGTGTACATTGCTTTGTAGTGACAACAAGGCTAATTTATTTAGACCTCGTACAATTTTCAACGCAATGTCTGCTTCAATGAATAAATTCCTTCCGAAACTTTCTAGTGAGAATAATTCTGTAATTTCAAAGATTGTGGAAGAAATACGTGATAAATGTAATAGGAATTGAGAATCAGTGAAAATGATTAGTTTGGGAGTTCTGGTATTACAAGTATATTAGAAATGTATAATATAGTTGATATTAAGCACAGTTTAATGCTTCCTTGGAGGAAATAGTGTAAATTTAGAAGAATTATGTCTTGTCGTTTATTTAAGGTAATATACAATGTCAAATTTTAATGCTTGCTAGGTTTAATTAAAATTTCGTCGTACTGTCCAACGCCATACTGCATTCATCTGAAAAAGACAAAAGGAACGATCTTTCTGATAAAGGAACGTATAAAGCATGTCTACTATGAAATTTCAATTAACATATTTATTCAATCATATATTGCGACCATAATAATCGTACAAAATCTAAGAAACTGACGTTCTTTCATTTTTATAAAACAAATGCATTAGCTAATTTCAACGTTGATGGAATTTTTATTCAACATTTTTATTCAACCATATATTGTGATAAAAATAGCAGAAAATCTGAAGAACTGAAATCATGTCATTTTTATAAGGGAAATGCACTATCCAATTTCAACGTTCATGGAATTTTCATGCATCATCTTTATTCAACCATATATTGTGATAAAAATAGCAAAAAATATAA
>CM052088.1:9740587-9754749 GCA_028453745.1 Agapostemon virescens
TTTTAAGAAGGGGGTTACCTTCAATATTTAGCGATTTTATGGCAATATTTGGCAAATCTTTGAAGTCGTGCCTCGGCCAAACTATTAGAGCTATCGACATGATTCAAACGGGAAAATCTGCCCCAAACCTTCCCCTTTAAGCAGAGCTCTCAAAATCTAGACTAGCATTTCAGGGGACTTCAGGAAGCTACCTTTTATTAACCCCATTTTTCCCATTTTCGCGATATTCAACGCTCCGAAATTTCAGTGTCACGCCACGGCCGCAATTAGATTCCGATCGTGCTGAAATTTGGTATACAAGCTTCGTACTCGTGCAGCAACTTGTAGTTAATATTATAAATAATTCGGAGAAACTAAATTGTTTTTCCCATTTTCCAACCCACATCGACAGTTGCCGGAACATGGATGATGTCTTAACATTTTTTTAAATGTTGGGAATACGTATTTATTATTCGTGCAACAGCTTGTCATCAACAGATGTGGCCAAAATGAATTTTGTAGCAAAATAATATAAAACGTCAATATGTAAATTAAACGAACTTCTACTGAATGTATGCTTATAAAGTAGATTAATTAAAGGAAACATAAATGGCATCCGAACCATTTCTTTAACCGTTTCAGATACTTATTTAATTATTTGTACAACAGCATTTTATGGACAGACGTGGTCAAAGTGAATTTTGTAGCAAACGTATATAAAACGGCAATATGTAAATTAAACGAGTTCCAACCGAACGTTTCTCTGTTAAGTTCAGAAAATATGGAGTTATCCACAAGAATTTTGTTAAAGTGTTATAATAAACCGCGTAACATATAAACATATTTTTATTTGATTTTGCAATCCGAAGTTTCCCGAAAGTTGAGGGAAGCTTTTAACATTCCGGGCGCCCGGAGTTATTCTTTTCGATTAAGCAACAGTTAATATCGAACCGCTGATACATTTAATTTGTTCTGCAATTTCGAGGATACGATCGAGACTCTTTCGATGCATCGTACGGCCATCGGCGGGCTCAGGCGATCCCTTCGAAAGTTTTTAGTGTTATCTATATGGTTGTATGACCCGGAGCCGGCGAAAAATTTATAAATATTCGATGATCGTTCCTTGGTTTGCCGTTCGTTTGAGCACTTCGTACTCCCGAATGGAAGATCGATCTTATCGAATTCGGACAACCAGTCGGTTCACTGTTAATGCCATCCTCTTAGATTTAATCGCAGGCATTAACATCGCTTTCAGGTCACAATTTACACTCGTGACGACTCCATTTCTGCGAACGGATGTTCACTTCTTTCCAGAACCTTTCTGCTAGACTAACGACATTTATACCGTAATTGTTTATAGTAATTGTAGAATACAAGAGGCTAATGAAAACTACTTTCTTCCTTCCTTTAACACCTACCACAGTGGGTCAAATGACTCTTTCTAGATTTTATATTGTATTATTATTAAAATTATAAAATTTCCTTCGTAGGAATCGATTCAACGGATTCCTTTATTCAATCATATACTATAATGGAAATCGCAGGAACTCTAAATAAATTATATCTTGTCATTTTTGTAAATTTTAATACTCGGTAGGTTTAGTGTTAATAATTTCAATTCGTTACGAATAATATACTTTCTACTGTTTTAAGTTTCTCTTAATTCTTTACTGACTCTTTATTTACTATTCATCGCTTTTATAAAATCAACTGAATGCTAATTCAATTACGGAAATATTGAATTCGTTAGATTTTATTACGTTCTTGTTTTTGCACGAGGATTTCACAACATATTCTTCTTTAAGAAATTTTAAGGCTTTCAATAGAATGTAACATCGTTCATATATTCTTCTAATGTCTTTACAATTTGTCATTTTGTCCATTCACTTTTATCGCATATCTATAACATCGGTACTTCTCATTTTAAATCATTGAATATTTCTGTCGTAATTGAATCTATTCTTAGGTTGGAACTGCAGGAATTTAATAAATGAATTCCCTCGAGAATAAAACTAATAATAAAAATGTTAATTTTCAATTACCTTCAGGTATCTTTTATTTACATAAAATTTATATTTACACCGGGAAAACAAAGCGCGAACTATCCGAATTTTTTTTACTACGCGACGATAATAATTTTAAGAAAAATGCTGTTCATTCTTATTTCAGAATGTCTAAAGAATAATTACTAATTTTTCAAACCCGAAATAATAAACAATTTAGCCGTGTCAGCCGTTTTAATTTTCTGATATGCATGACATCTCACACGTACCACATGACATTTTTATACGATACGTACTGTGAAGATAAACAATATCTCCGTCGAAATACGTAAACGATATTTTAATTTAAATAATTCTGTGTCCAGACAGAATTGAACGAACGACTCACAAAATTAATTTAATAGTAAATAATCGCGTTAAAGAACATGCAGGATATGTGTGTTTAAGAATTGTTAAAAAGTGTCATTAACAGTAAACTCACCGATTCAGTTGTAAATCCACTGCATGGTTGTAAATGTGGACAGCAGGACAGTGCGATGACCCCTTACAGTGTATGGTGAACCAATCAGCTGATTCCTATTCGATGCCGAAGAACGCAGGTAGCGGACGAAGGCAGGCTGTCACAATGTTCACTTTCATTGCACTATCACTAAACACTGACACCATCACTAATTTAATAATATTTAAGACGATGTTCGTTTCGTTTAAATTTATGGCTCTGAACAGAGCCGATTTTAAAAAGAACTGTCTAACACAATGCCTAAAACACACGTTTCACACATTTTATCCAATCCATTGTTCACACCGCACAAGAACATTTAAAAAAAAATATTATAATGCAATAACGCGCTCGCGACGTCCTTCCGTCGGAAGGAACTGTGGAAGACTGGCACGGTTGTATTTTCCTACATGGAACGCGACTACAAGGTCGTGAAAATTTTGTTTTGATCCTCGAGAGTTTCAAATGTTTTCATTCAGGCGCGATACATTGTTCTCGACCGGGCTTTGTTCCAAATGCGTGCCACAAGCGATCGGGTCTCAAGGATGGGTCATAAATATGACGAAGTCTAGATTTTGGAGGCCGGTCGATTGAAAGCCCTCACAGGCGACGATTTACTCCGAATACGGTTCTATTGAGAGGTATGTATTTACCTTTTCTGTTTTTCAGGACAAGGAATGTCTCTGTCCTCTTTCAGTTCGTTTCGCAAGCTCGCTTATAGGAAAACACGACCATCGCGCCAGTCTTCCACAATTTCTTCCGATGGAAAGGACGTCGCGAGCACGATATTGCATTATAATATCATTTTAAATGTTCTTGTGCGGTGTGAACAACGGATTGGAGAAAGTGTGTGAAACGTGTGTTTTAAGCATTGTGATAAATATTAATATCGTCTTAAATATTATTAAATTAGTGATGGTGTCAGTGTTTAGTGATAGTGCAATGAAAGTGAACATTGAGCCTGACTTCGTCCGCTACCTGTGTTCGTCGCCATCGAATAGGAATCAGCTGATCGGTTCAGCATACAGTGTGAGGTGTCAATTCACTGTTCTGCTGTCCACATTTACAACCATGCAGTGGATTTACAACTGAATGGGTGAGTTTATTGTTAATGACAGTCTTTAAAAATTCTTAAACACACATATCCTGCATGTTCTTTACCACGATTATTTATTCTTAAATTAGTTTTGTGAGTCGTTCGTTCAATTCTGTCTGGACACAGAATTATTTAAATTAAAATATCGTTTACGTATTTCGACGGGGTTATTTATTGTTTATCTGCACAGTACGTATCGTATAAAAATTTCATGTGGTACGTGTGAGATGTCATGCATACCAGAAAATTAAAACGGCTGACACGGCTAAATTGTTTATTATTTCGGGTCTGAAAAATTAGTAATTATTCTTTAGACATTCGGAAATAAAAATGAACAGCGTTTTTCTTAAAATTATTATCGTCGCGTAGTAAAAAAATTTGGAAAGTTCGCGCTCTCTGACTTGTTCTTTCACTTTTGCTCGCGCGCTCGACCGAGCACGTGTTAGTTCGATCGCTTCTCTCTCATTGGCCAGTGATTTTTCGTTAATAATTCGTAAACGAAGCCGCAGATTGAATTTTCGTAAAAGAAAATTTTTGCTTCAAATAACCTCAGGAACCCCTCATTTCCCGCTGTTACGATACTTCTAGGACACCTTTGTACAGAGAATTTCTTATTGGCCTACAATTTGCTAAAAGAAAAAGAAAGTTTCTAATCATCGTATGTCTATATCTTCCTAAACGAATGTACATTAACAATAACCAGTTAGAATATTATTTCGACTTAAGGGAAATTACAAACATACATATTTATTAGACTTTGTTCAGAATCTGCATAACATGTCAGACACGATGTTGTATATCAAGAGGTAAACGCTGACATTATACCCTTACTGAGACTCGAATTTTCCTGACTGCTTAATGTTCATATTTTAAACCTAAGGAAGAAAATGAATACTTCAAACACGCCCGAATGCCATAAACAAACCGTTCAAAATACCCCGAATCTCTCTAATAACAAATCCAAAATCTCTCGAGACTAACGCAACTCGGTCCTCGATTACTACCAGTATCAAGCACCACCATCGCCAATAAAATAACAGCCACGCTTTGTTACAAAAACCACTTCCACCGGTTCGGTACTAAAGATACAAAGCTTTTACCTGCATGACAGAATTTTTCCTGACGGCCAACCTCGATTCGCAATTCTCTACTCGAAACGGCGAGCCTACTAATTGCCCGGCGTTCGAAATCCGAGCGTATCTTTACTATCCCATTTAATGCGTCCAGCGAGAAATAATGGCGGCCGATTACACGCGCGTTCCCCAGACGTTTCAGGCTCGTAGCCAGGAACAAATTCGCCTAATAATTGGCCGTATACGTTGGTAATTGCACTCGGTTTTATGTCTCGTCAGTGTCTCGGTCCCGGGCAATCCTCCGCGGCTTAATACGCTATCAGTGGCACCTTAGACGCGACGGATAAAGCCGTGGGGATTCTAGCTTGTATCCTCGCGACTATTAAATCTGTATGTAGGAGGCGGCAGGGGGAGAGGGAGAGAAGAAAAAACGCTTAATTATTTATTTACTGCCGGGACTGTAAAGAGAGCGGTTTAAGACGCGCCGTGCGCGCGGGCCACGGTTTTACGATATTTACAAAGACTCGTGCTGGCACCGCCTGCGCCGATAACGCGGCCGCGTCGGTGATCGATAAAGTGGCAATTATGACTTGTTAATGGAATCCAGCGTCGTTAAAGCGATGCACAAACTTTCTCATTAACGGCGCGCAGCGAAGATGCCGCTTTATTGCCGAACGCGACGTCGCCGGCGCGCATCCCCGTTGTCGTAAAACCACGGATTTCAAGACGGACGAGTTCCTTATCAGCGCATTCCGGATTATGATCAAAACGCAGCGGAGAATTGTCGTTTAAAAGTCTTCCGACGTTTCGCGGTTTGCTCGCCGCGACGCGGAACGAGCGAGCTCGCAGAGCGTGCGCTTCGCGTTCAACGATCTTATCTGCCAGGCGCTGATTAAACGACCCCTTTCGAACTTTTATTCGGCCGTTATTGATATCGCGAAGGTACTTCCGTGAGAAATTATCGAACACTTTTGTTTATTGACGAAAGTTTTATGGGGGTGGTCGTGTAAAGTTTTAACGTTGTTGGGTGATTTTTAGGAGGCAATGTGTGCCATTTCTTTGTGGTATCGCTAAGAATGTATTTAAGTGTGATTGATAAGAAGATGTTGCAGTTTGAAATTCTTCATTTCTTTTAAATGTTTTATATACTGTCTATAAGAACGCCATTGTCATTGTTGAGGAGATTCAGTATTTTCTTCAGTACGATCTTCGTTACTAAACGGAAGCAGAACAATTTTCAATTTTCTTTGTCAAGGTTTACATTTAAATGTTGTACGGATAAATAAATAAGTGGTAGTATTATCTACAAGGACCTAGTGTCGTTGTTAAGAGGACTCAGTACATTCTTATTAGTATTTTATTTTTTTTCAAGCTTTAAATATAAGTGTTATACGAATAAACGAATAAATGATACCCTTCTTTATAAGGGTGCAGTGCCATTATTAGGTACGTCCCGCATATTTTCATGACAATCTTCATTTTTAAATAAATGCAAACTAATTTCCAATATTAATCTTCTTTTTCAAGTTTCAAATGTAAATTCTATACAAATAAATAAATAAATAGTACTCTTACCCATAACAGAGCAGTATCTTATTCATCCAGCATATTTTCATTACAATCTTGACTTTTAAATAAATGCATATTAATTTCCAGTATCAATATTCTTTTTCAAGTTGCAACTGTAAATTTTGCACGAGAAATAATAAATAAATGCACCATAATAGTGCAGTATCGTGTTCATCCAGTATATTTTTACAAGAACCTTTATTCTTCAATAAATGCATGTCAGTTTTCAGTATCAATTTTTTTCCACAAGTTTCATATATCAATCATCCTCGTCTATGACAGTGCATCGTCGTTAGTAAGATGATTCAGTTCCTTTTCATCACTAGCTTCATCCTTAAATAAATTCAGCTCTATTTCGTATATCCATTCTATTCTCTAAAATGTTAAATGCAAACATTACGCAAATAAATAAGTGCTCTTATTATTTAGTTATAAATTTAGATTTTCTAAAATGAGTGCGTTAATATATTGTCATAAGTGTCGGAAGCATTGCAGAATTTCTATTATATACAATTTTTAGAAGGAATTGTTGAACATATACATCTATTATATATTATAATAAATGGATAGAACCAAAAAGGGGATGAATTTGCACAAAAGAATAAATTGCAAATAACATTTCGGACAAAATGAATTCTCAATTCTCAATTCTACACTCTCAATCCTTACGGGAACCATGTTCAGTAAAACGTAATAATTACATTACAAATCGTGCTGTCCATTCTGCAACGGTTCACAGAAAGTAAATCTAAATACACTTGTCCCATTAAAATATTTATTAAACTTCGAACGAAATAAAAACCTCGTTGAGAGCTATATTAAATTTATAACACACCCAAATCCGAGTTATTAAAATTTTAATAAATGCACAAAAATCCACGGTCGAATAATCACAAATAACTCATGCGTATTCGGTAAAAATTCGACATGCTTCAACCTGAGCACAAAAATTCCCAATAAAATATTCAATCCTCTCTGCCAAACCGAACATTCGTACCTGCACTCTCTCAAACAGAATACATTGTAAGGAATTACAACGTCGCTTTCAACCCCTACAAAACAGGTCCGATAATACTAGATAATCGTTTAATCGACCGCCATCGCGGTACGTGGACAAACCGTAATATAATGTTTCGCAAAGAGAATGCCATTTGAAAGACAAAACGCGAAGAGAGGGAAGGGAGCAGAGACAGAAAAAGATTTAAAAAAAAAAACAGGAAGCACGCATCTAATTAAGGTTCATTCTGCACCGTGAAACGCAGTCTGGAGAGCAATCCGCCATTGAAATTCCGCGATAGCGAGCAAACCACGCCCGTCCATTAGCCGGACAAATAGCATTTTAAATAACACTTCGTATCTGGTAATTACGTTTTAATTACACGCTCATCTCCCCGGTAATATCGTTCCGTCACCGATGCTTCTCTTCCTTTCCGCCTCGGTCCTTTATTTTTTCTGCCTTTTTCCCCACCAGGTGAGCGTTCACCACCTGCCGAGCGCGGTTGTTCACTATATCGTTGTCACATTATAGTCGTTGACACGTTTAGCCACGTGTCGTCGATCGACGCGTCGCGTATTATTTTCCACATCTTAAAATTATGTTATCGACTTGCGACGAAATCCGTAAGGGAGTTTCACTTTGCCAGAGAAATTTATGTGCTTTGTCATTTTGCGTGGTTTTGCAGAGTTTATGACAGTCCATTCTGCTTGACATTCTTCAACTTGTTATTCAAGCATTCCGTGAGTGAAACTTGATTTTTTCCAGCTATTGATATTTATACGATTTTATTATTAACACGTTCCGTGCCGAAACAATATCCTATTGTCTTCTGTTCGAGTCACTCGTATAGTCCCTGCTAGATTAAATTGTTTTGCTTATGATGTGTGTGTCGCCATGTATGCGATACAGTCGAGGCAATAATTGTATAAATGAAATTTTACCGTTTAAGGGTTG
Organism: Agapostemon virescens; assembly: GCA_028453745.1. Classification (NCBI taxonomy): domain Eukaryota; kingdom Metazoa; phylum Arthropoda; class Insecta; order Hymenoptera; family Halictidae; genus Agapostemon; species Agapostemon virescens. The sequence continues at coordinate 9,748,758 of CM052088.1, forward strand.
AATAAATGTATGGCAATTTTTAATGGTATCTTTGAGATGCCGCTCGGAGAAACTTCGTCATCCTAAATTATCTCATGGAATAAATTTACGGAACAATTTAACGCATACGTTTATCGTTCAACTTTCCGTTCGGAGTGTGAGCAATTTTCACAATGCTTGCAATTAGGTGGCAGAGAACATTCCAAACCGTGTTACGGCGACGATTTGTCAAGATCTGAATTTTAATTTTATCCTGTAGTGTACCTTAACCCTTAGCGTACCAATGGCGTCTCTGAGATGATGCTACAACTAGATTAAATTGTTTTACTTATGACACGTACGTCGCCATATACGCAATACAGTCGAGGCAATAATTGTAAAAATAAAATTTTATTGTTTAAGGGTTGAAAAAATGTATGGCAATTTTTAATGGTATCTTTGAGATGCCACTCGGAGATATTTCGTCATCCTACATTATGTCATGGAATAAATGTAGATATACGTAGATATACGTATATATAAATGTAGCTTTAATGAAAAAGTTCATTTAAAAGGTTTTCGTGGCAACGTTTGAATAATTTTAATAATTATAAAGGAAAAAATCAGGAAGAAGTAGTTTTGACTCGTACGAGAGTTCTAGCGTTAAATTTTATTAAATTAAATGTTGAACTAAACGTTTAGTTAACATTAAAACCACTACGTATTACTGGCTTTATAACAATGGCGAGTATTTAATTACTGCAATTATTCAATTTTCCTACAATTTCTTTGTTAACGCGCGCTTTAATGAAAAAGTTCATTTAAAAAGTTTTCGTGGCAACGTTTGAATAATTTCAATAATTATAAAAGAAAAAATAAGGACAATGAAATTTTAACTCTTGCGGCAGTTGTAGCGTTCAATTTTATTTAATTACATACTGAGATAAACGTTTAGTTAACATCAAAACCACCGAGTATTACTAGCTTTCTAACAATGGCGAGTACTTAATTAGTACAAGTATTTCATTTACGTATAACTTCTTCGTTAACGCACGCTTTAATGAAAAAGTTCATTTAAAAAGTTTTCATGAGAACATTTTAATAATTTCAATAAAAAAGGAAAGTATCGTTAAGAAGAAATTTTAACTCGTGTGGCAGTTCTAGCGATAAACATTGTTTAACTAAAGGCTAAAATTTCCGAGCAAATTTCATCAGTCACCGGTGACCAACATGGCGCTTGACACTAGAATTACCAAACCAGTTATTGGGTTGTTCGGAAAGTAATTTCGTTTTTTTTTTTTGTGAAAATGAAAGACAATTTTCGTATAATGAACAAATATTTCATTAAATTATATATTGGTCATGCTGGTCCAATACCTTTTGCCATCTTTCTGGTAGTAGCATGATTCCACGCCCATAAAATTTTTAGTCTTTGCTGGCAAAAACTGATCGTGGTGGTTTTTGACATCCTCATTTGAAGTGAAGGTTTTACCGTCTAAAAAATTTTGCAGTGACCGGAACAAATAATAATCCGAAGGTGCCAGATCTGGAGAATATGGCGGGTGTGGCATTGTATCCCATTCAAGCTGTAAAAGCTTTTGACGAGTGACCAAACTTGTATGAGGTCGCGCATTATCTTGGTGGAACACTACACTTTTGCTGTTGATTAATTCTGGCCTTTTCTGTTGAAGTGCATTATTCAGTTTGTCCAGCTGATGACAGTAGACTTCCGAATTAATTGTTGTGTTATCCGGTAAAAGCTCAAAAAAAAACGATTCCTTTAAAATCCCAGCCAAACAGACAGCATCACCTTTTTTTATGGATATTGGCTTTGGAAATGCTTTGAGCCGGTTCATCTTTTTTGCTCCATGATCTCTTGCGATTAACATTGTTATATACAACCCATTTTTCGTCCCCAGTAATGCTGCACTTCAAAAATGGATCATTTTCGTGACGTTTGAGAAGCGAATCACAGACGTCAACGCGACGACACAAATTTCTCTCCGTGAGAACATGTGGAACCCATATATCGAGCTTCGAGGTTAAACCCAGGCCTTTCAAGTGGTTATAAACAGTTGAATTTGATAAATTTAACCTCTCACCGATCTCACATAGTTTGCATAAACTAATGCTTTTATCGTGTCTTTATCAGCTTCAACCGGCCTTCCAAAACGTGGTGCATCTTCGACATCAAAATTTCCGGATCGAAATTTTGCAAACCAGTTCTGGCACTGATGTACTGTCAACGCATCTTCTCCATACACATCGGTTAATTTCTTTCTGGCTTGAACAGCATTTTTACCTTTTATATAGTAAAAAAGTAATATATGACGAAAATGCTGCTTATTGCTCTCCATATTTAAAAGGGCACCAACCAAAAACTACTGTGTAGAATCAATTGTACTTTTTCACACACAAGCCTTGCTATATCAGCTCTCAAAACATATAATGATTATGCGGCTTAAGTTTGAAGTTGATTGCAAAAAAGTACAATTAAATCCTTCGTTGGGAAGAAACGAAATTACTTTCCGAACAACCCAATAAAATTACTGGTCCCTACTTATTTCTTTCGCAATTACTGAAGTTATAAAAATGTTGTCAATAGTAATTTTCCGATGTACTTATTTAATGAACCACATGTTACATTAAAAATTGAATAAAGTCTGAGTAGATATAGTCTTGTTATTATCACAAAGCAGTGCATATCGCTGGATTTATTGTTCGGTAGTTCCAGCGTTAACTTGTTAAAATTGTTTGCAAAGGGCTAATCATTGTTGCCCCCTTGAAAAATCGTCGGCATGCGATTTGGCATTTGGGTAGGTTTCCAAGCGTCGCGTTATAGTCATTGGCGCGTTTAGCGAGTCGTCGTGCGTCGTCCACGTGCCGGGGATCGAACACGTCACATCCGCGCGCACGCGTCGCTTTTAGGAAGTAATTTCTGAATGGCTAATTAGAGGGACAATGACGCGGAACTCGCGGAAGGCCGGAAGGAGACGAACGAGAGGAACTGGTCCCGGTCGCGGCGACCGTCTCTTCCGCATCGTAATTACACCCGAGGACTTTTCTCGTTCCGGATGTTAATTAAGATGCACAATGGCGAACGCGAACAGTTTGCGTAATTGTCGCGAAAGGACCGCGCCGCGCCGCTAGTCTAGTTTCCTTTCCGGATGTTAATGTCTCCTTCGGGGACCGGATCGTCACTGTTTGCCGGAGGAATTCGTTTGATGGAAATTAGCTGCAGTCGTCGACGCTCCTCTCTCGAGGTACTGTAAACCGTTTTGAACGAGCCAGTTACGAGGTGTAACTGCTCTGCGAACTGGGTCTTGCTTTTAACGCTTTCCGATACGGTAATGTTAAGTGGTTATTCAGATTTCTATGGGTCGCCTTATTTCGAAGGGGTCAAAGTATTTTTGTTCGCGTTTAGAGATGTTGTAAAAGTTCCTCCTGTAAAATGTGCCCTTTGCATTGCTGAGCAATATTATTCGGTTTCAAGCGAAAAATCTGACGATCATTAATATCCGAACTCCATTGACAGAACGCTAATGAAACGCAAAATTACTGTTTCATTTGTTTCTTAATCGCTTAGGTACGGCTGAATTTTGCGCGGGGCTGTTTCTCTGTACGGCAGAGTACGTTGAAATGAAGTTTCTGATAACTAAACTATAATTTTTCTTAAAGATATAATGCATATGTTTCAATTTTAATAATTTACTTTAATACTTAGTGATAGAATTGGGTGTGCTAAAATCACTATAATAGCGCGTCGTAATATAAGGTGACATCCCAAAAGCCACTATAGTGGCGCATCGTACCTAAGAGGTTTAACCCTTAACACTCGAGTGGCGACTCTGAGGCGCCACGAAAAATTGCCACACTATTATTTCAGACAATTTTCACATCGCTATCTTGTATCTAAGGAATTGATAAAAATTTAACGGTTGCAAGGACGAGTTACGGTAAAAAGTCCCATATATTGTATATAAGCTTATATAATATAATAATAGAATAACTGTAACAAATCTACCAATTTCAAACTAGGAAAAATTCCTATCGAATACTACAAGGAAATATCAATTTGATTTGCGACCAGCTTCGATCCCACCCTTCATTTGTATCTAATCTCCACCCCCATATTCAATAATTAGACCCTAATGCCGCCAAGTAACAATTCGAACAACCTTCTAAAAACAAATACAAAATTCATCATCAGTTTTACATTTTATCCTCTGGGATTACTCGATTTGCTCCGTGAACGGTTCAACTCTGAATCAATCTTCCTTCGCGGGATAAAAATACAAGTTAAAATCACGAAGCTGAACGAACGCGCTGAACATCCTACAAAATTCTGAATATTTACACAACGGGTGAACTCGGCAATCGAAATTTTCAGCATCAATTGTTTCCCACGAATTTCAAGCATCTCTATAATTCGGTCGAGGTTTCCAGAACTCGCCCAAACAAGGATCGTTCCAGCAAAATGAGAGCCGTCATCGAATCGGGGCCATGAAACTCGATAGATTAGGCCGTTTTCCGATGAACAGGCGTGTCTCGCATGTTGGAAAAAGAAAAAATAAATATACTTCGGACTGGAACGCGAGGGTGAGAGAAAAATAACCCGTGACAGACCGTTGTTCTAGTTGCAGTGCACACCGGTTCGTCAAATCCGAGCTCGCAAAGCCGGGGATACATTACAACGATCGGAGCCGGGTGAAAGTTCTGCTTTTTGACGCGTTGATTGCAGGTTTTCTTTCGGTGCCGGCGCTTTTTGAGCACGTTCTCCGTGCGGGGGTCACAACGGGGCCCGCCTGTCTCTCTGCCACGCGGAGAACTGGAGCACCGTGAAGCGCGCAGGATCATAGTAATTATGCGGCACCATGTAGAACGGATTCCCGTGGGGCCATCGCAGCTCGCAGAGCTCTCCGAGCGCTCTGCATACAATTATTAAGCCGTCACGCGTTTAGAGCAGCTTTTGCCGGGTTCGCGCGACCGTTTTTTGGCGGCTCGCGCGGGCGTAATGAGCGGAAGATGCTCGTTACCAGCAAAGGCTCCCACAGTCTGAACATTCCATCGACCCTGTGTTCGGAATTTTTGCTACGGAGAATATTTTCCGTTCGACTTTCTCTTAATCGTTTCAGTGCCACGAGTCTTTCTTATTTTCCGATCGAAAATTGCCAAGCGACGCGATAACGCTCGTCATATTGGAGCGTTGTTCAGCTGCGCTGTTTTCAGCTTACATGTAATAAATGAGTCGTTCATTTTGAAAGTGGCTTAAGTCCATCTATGCTCGAATCGAGATATTGAAGGGTTTGCGTTGGATTAAATTTAAAAATATGGGTAACAGATAACATAATAGAATAATTTTCTTGGGTTTCTAAAGGTGTCAAATTTATCATCCCAATTAGCATAATTAACATTATTGAAGAAATAATATGTTTTTGATGGCTACGAATGGACTTACGCCATTTTCAAAATTAATGAAACGACGTTTTCAATTCTTAAGAAAGCATAAGTCCATGGGAAAAGTAAATTTCCCTTGAAATTAAAATAAATGTATACACTTTCATAGAATAACTTATATGAATCGCTTCTCAAAAATCTCATCCAACATATTTTAAACCAATTTACTCTTTCACCGTCAGTATTTTTTAGCCTTTTAAAAATCGCATTTTCTGTGGACAGGCACTGTTCCGTTGTTTAACACGTTAAGCGCCACGCCGAATTTCTGTGCCGTTCCGTTCAAGCCACGGTTAACCGTCAGGCGCGCCTTGCCGGGCCGCTCGCCGATAGACGAATCAGAGTATAAACAGTCGAGTAACGTAATGCGCTTAACGTGTTAAGCAGAACTCTCAATATCTAGGGTAGCGTTTCAGGGGACTTCAGGAAGCTACCTTTTATCAACCCCAATTTTTCCCATTTTCACCATTGCTCGCCCCGACATTTCAAAGTCGCGCCACGGCTGCAATTCGATTCCGATCGAACTGAAATTTGGCATACACTCTGCCTACGTGTCTAGAAACGTGTAGCCAAAATTACA
>CM052088.1:9764749-9778337 GCA_028453745.1 Agapostemon virescens
CTGAGAACCACTGTTTCCTTACGTCCTTGCTTCTTGGCTCGAGATCTGCGAAGAGGCGCCGCGGGGATGTCGCTGAGCGAGCTGTCCTCTCGTCTTTCAGCCACTCCCATTTTCAGCTACCGAGTTACTGCCACTCTGTCAATCTCACCTGACATTCGCGTCTAAACGAAGATACACTCCCGACAATGAATAACCCCCGGAGGTCGTTCGCGCTGGCACCAAGAGGAAAAGTCGCATCGTTTGTATCCCACGATGTTGTGAACGCGATCAGCCTTGGAAATTAGTTCGGAGAAACTGTTGAATATATTCCCCGGGAATCATCTCCATTGCTGATGCCCTATTGTAACGCCGATATTAATGAACAGAGAAAGGCAGAGAGAGAGAGAAAAAGAGGGTGGGAGGGAGGGTGAGAGAGAAAGCTCTTGGTACTAGCCCGCCAAATAAAGTATTCTAATGAAACTCCTACAAATGCTATTTTCGTTTGACAAAATATGCTGATCGCTGCAACGAGACGTATTTTTCTTTTGTTAGAGAATATTTATTTGCATTTGGGATTGCTGTACACAAAGAAGATGAAATATAGACAGACTTTCTGGTCCATATTATTTACACCATAGCATACAAAACAATTTTTATTTGGTATCTCATAATCTAATAAATTCTTGTTTAACCCTCGTGTCAATTTGACACAGTTTTCTTTGCTTTTCGAGGAACGAAAACTGTTACTAACACGATGGAGCTCGAAGTAAGTCTATTTTCGAAAAAGTAGTTTTCATTCTCTTGGCACTATTCAGATTATGATCACACAATTTTTATTTGCGAATTTATAATCCCCATTCAGCTGTCATTAAATTCTCATATAAATCTCATGTTAATTTGACACATTTTTATTTACTTTTGGAAGAAATAAGAATGCTATTAACATGATGGCGTTTAAAGGAAGTCTATTATTCAAAAAGTGGTCCTCACTCTCTTCACATTTTTTAGCTTGTAGTGACGCAATTTTTATTTGGAATTTTATGATCTTCATTCTCATTATATCCTCATTAAATTCTCATTTAAACGTCCTGTCAATTTGCCACGGCTTTCTTTACTCTGTGAAAGACTAAAAAAGAGAGCGAGAAAATGAAATGGCGTTTGTTGAAGTACTACGTTCGCGAGACCAAATCGATACAAAATGGCGATATGAAAGTATCGTAAAACAAATACATTTGCTCCAATTTACTCTTTAAATCTCGAAGAAACGGTGGGTCTGTGTGCGCTGAAACGACAGCCTCGAGTGGCTTCGTTCCTGTGAGATCCCACTAGCCCGGAAACATTGTCCACTCACGCTTCTAACCTAAACCTAAAAATTGGGGACGGAGTCACGAAGAAATACCATATTCTTTCGTTCTGGCTTTTGTCGAAGAATAATATAAAAACCGATTCTTTCAGGCTCAAATTGAAAATAATATGTAACCTCCTCTGAAACAAACATCGTCAATATAATTTATGTAAATGGAATACAATAAATAAAATATACACGGAAAATAACAATACATATATGGAATATAAGAAACGAACACTATTATTTATAATACGCGTCTAATATCAAAATAAGACATTTTATAGTTATTTTTAACAAATAAACATTCGATTGTACGTTTTCATTTAATAAAAGTATCGATTTAAGTAGTAGCTTCGAGGCACAAAATTATGCATGTTTAACGTTATTAGGTGGAAATTTTTGTCGGATGTTGAAACAAGAAAATGGCGTCAATCACGCGGTTTGACGATAACTTCATTGACGCTAATCGCGGTTTCATATTTACAGACCTGGAATTAAATCGAGTGGTCAGTCATTTTGTCCCACAACATATTTTGCGTTCCAGGTAAAAAAATATGGTTTCCGGAGGCTAGTGTCCCAACTCGGCTCATTTGAATTAGACAAATGAAGACATCCGGGAGACACACGACGAGGACGTTGAAGCTGATACCTGAGATGCAATTTTTAGTTTTATATTTACAGGCCGGATATTAAATCAGCAAAAAGCATTTCGTCCATACGGTAAAAGATTTTCAGTACTGTTAAAAAATTAATAATAGTGTCTGCAAACAATCAACGCAGAGTTGTATGCTAAGCAACAATTTTCTACGCCAGATCTCCGAAAAATTCGTGATTCTATCAACACAAAAAAATTTTCCAATCCCATGCAACTCCAAATTAAAATTTAATTTCGAATCTAGCTACTTTGAACGGTATTCTAAACTATTGCCAGATGAATTATCCTTACTCTGGCTTCCTGGTCTTTTACTAAAGATTTCCGTTTATTCCATTTTCTGAGTGGTCAGCCATATTGTCCCGCAGCATATTTTGCGTTCGAGGTGAATAAAGATGGTTTCCGGGGCCACGATGCATCCGCTAGTGTCCCAACTCGGCTCATTTGAATAAGACAAATGAAGACATCCGGGAGACACACGGCGAGAACGATGAAGCTGATACCTGAGATTGGTCCGGGGATCAACCGCGGCGTGAAGCGAGCGCATCGAACCATACCGATTGATTACGATCGTTACGAAGACAATGGCTGACACGGGCTTACTCTAACGACGCAACTAACTTAGGAATCAGGGATTACCCCTGTGCCACGGTTAACAAGCACCGTAGATCGAGTTTTGTCCGATGAAAACTGATCCGGCTACTGCCCACGCCTCGCTATCTCCAACGTTTTTCAGATGTCCGTAGCGTGCGCGCGTATACACAAAACTGCTGCTTTATCATGCAAATCGGGAGTACGAACGGATAGAAAAATGTACGGGGAAAAGCCTGTTCCCATAACTCCCGGTATCCGAATTTTAAAATATTCTCTGTCAGTTGAACGCTCCATTTTCCGCACGCTCTACCAACGCAATTTGATAAAAATCTGACGAAATTGTTTGGATACTGTGCTCGCCAGCAATATTTCGAGCTTCAAATTTAATCCGCTGGTTTTGTGGGACATTTTGCTGTAGGGCTTGATGAATGCAGCGAGCATTACTCGATCCTAGAAAAATCTCAACGTTTTTAAAAACGTGATGAATTACAGATATGATTATCACTGTCGGAAATACAGGTTTGATAATCTTTTGAAATTGTTCTGTTAATCGTTTTATGCAATTGGTGAAGTCTCGTTTGAGGGATTATACGATCGCGTGATACTTGTAAATATTTTTTAACAAGTTATTCAAACTGATTTTCTATTTAATGCTAAATTTTGAATTTATATTGCTATAGATCGTTGAAAAACTGTTTAAAATATCTAAGCTTATTAGTATTGTAAATTTACAAATTCTGGAAATTTATTTACACTATAAAGTTGCTACGAAATAGTCGAAATAGTTTGAAGGCTTTCATTGGTATTGAAATAATTAACTTCTTGCCCTACAACATCGAGTTAGACTCGTGATAAACATTTTGAACAGAATCAAATAAAATCATATATAATCTATTTCTTTTAAACAAAAATAAAATTCTATTCAATTGTTGTCAATATCTAAACATTGGAGAACACATAGAAATGCAATAAAAATATATTCTCTTTTCCTACGAAATTATGGACGTCAAAAATATTTTGCTTATGGTTAAAGAATTACAGATTCTATCTAATTCGATCTAGTTTGATATATCCAAGTGTTTAAATTGTCATAATAATATTCTCAGAACATCATTATTATAATTGATTTTGCTATGCTGAGTATGTTAAAAAGATCTGCAGTAAGTAGTCCAACTAAAAATAGGCTTCCTTGAGTCCACACAATTAAGAAAAATAGTATATTTACACAGTCATGCTCAGTTTTACAAATAATTTGAAAAAATGATTTCAGCTACGAGAATCTTGAATAAATAATCCTAAGAAATTTACGATTTTCATTAAGTCCAAAATAATTCAGAAAATATGATCCAGAAATTCTTTTTTCAGAAAGAAACTACTTTACCTTACGTTGTACTTAAAGAAAATAGTTGATGAAACTTATAATCGTAAAAAGAAATATTCTTCCTATTTCCAGATATCAATAATCGTACAAATATTTGTAATGCAAAATACCTATGAAAATTCTATAAAACTCCCTTAAATCATTTAAAAGTAATCAATAAGTGAATAACATTTCAAGATGTGATTAAGAATGCAACATAGTCACAAAAAATCCTGCTGTTCCATCAATATAAAAAAGTAAAAAACAATATACTTAATAATCTCGAGTAAGCTTTAGAAACGCCAATTTCACAAAAATTTAATAGTAACAAACGATTGCAACGGTGTAATCGATGTTCTCAATTTTTTCGAAATTTTTCTATAAAGTCAATCGCAGCGAATAAAAGAAAAAAATTTTTTTCCCAATAACGAACACTTAACGTTCGACGTGAAAATGTTTAAATTAACTTTTTCGTGCGCTGTTCTACCTGCGTGCTTTATTGTGCAACGGTTGAACGCCGGATAGTTTTCGATACGATTACCAAAGGGTAGCGTTTCCACGGGAACGATATGAAAATACATTTATACACACACATATACATATAATTGAGCCTGGGATACGAGATTCCGGGGCCACTCGAAACGATTTGAAATTGCTCCCAGGACTGTTTAGCTGAGAATATTCCTCGTTGTTACGAAGCCGGAATTGCACGGATCGCGAATGCTGCTTCCCCGCGAAAAAGATAGCGCGAAACTTTATTCCGACACCCGGGGAATATTTGTTTCCGCGGGCTGACTTTATTTACTCGGCCGCAAATACCGGTGAGATATATTCAAAGTGGAAGATTCCGATAAAATTGACACCTGACAAATGTTTTTTTAAGCGTACTTCCTGCCCGGTATTTTTACCGTTTTTTCGTATCATATTTTTATACGCGTCGTTTGGTACAAACACCGGGAATATTGTGGTTTTATTTCATACTAAACGTCACATTTCTTAGACAATGGATACGTGATAAACCGCTGCGATTTTTCAGAACGCAGGTTGAATTATTGCAACGAGTAGTTTTATTTATTGTAAGACCCGGAAGATAAATAAAACGGTGTTCCTTCCTGTTACAGTTTTATCGAATTTATTATAACAGATGAATTATGAAACTGTGAATATATCAGAAGAATTTAAGATCCTTTAATTGTTATAGTTTTCAATAATTTATTTTTCATACGTTTTATATTATTATCGTTGCAAACGTGTAAAATACACAGTCTAGTCATGAGATGGTTGTTTAAGAAGTGTATTAACATTTTAGTTATCGAATAATCTTTTTAAAGCACTGTACTATACCTGAAAGGCTGATTAATAATTTCCTTTAACATTTTGACTGCCAAACTAGAAATGTGATATTGACTGAAATAGAAATTGAAATAATAAAATTTATGCTGTAAAATGCTCCTTCTAGCTTCTTGAACTTTCTGGATAATCATCAACTTTAGTTAATTAGGTTTTAGTTATCGAATAATCTTTTTAAACCACTGTACTATACCTGAAAGGCTGATTAATCATTTTCTGTAACATTCCTACTGCCAAACTAGAAATGAAATATTGATTGAAATAAAAATTGAAAAAATAAATTGTATGCTGTAAAATGTTCCTTCTACCTTCTTGCACTTTCTGTATAATCCTCAACTTTGGTACAAATAAATTTATTAATTTGTTATTTGGTAAAAATTTATTTAGAAACCGTACAAATATCTGAGTCACCCAAATATGGGTGACATGGCAGTCAAAGTGTTAAAGCAATAGTCGCTAGAGAAGTTATTGAATTATATTATACTTTATTTATTTATAAACAAGATTGCTGTGTACGGTAAACAGTTTATTATAAAAATGTTGGTAAATCAAAAATTACAAGAAACAACATTATTATTATTTACAGCATATTATATATACCTCATCCACATTCTACAAAGAAGCTGTCAAAGTGTTAAGCAATAACGCTGTAATTATTTATAGCACATTATATTTACACACGGTTTACATACGTTTTACAAAGAAGCTTACAAAGTGACCAGAAATCACATTACAATTATTTTAACCTCTTCGTTAATATTTTTAATTAATCAACTCCTTGCCACGCCATTTGTTTTACGACTATTATTAGTATAACGCCATCATCTCCTCAAATGTTACAAAAGAAAAAAGGAAACATTCCTTTTTCACACGGTTAAGTTTATTTCAAAGTTTAAATAATGATTAGAAAACTTAAACTGATTTAATCTGAAAAGTAAAGAAATTTATATTTGATAGATTTTGTTTAAAGTTTTCGACTCGAGTCTGGTTTGTAAATTGGGATTATTGGACTTGTAGGACAGAAAGGGTGCTTTGCAATGTATATGTATTTATAAAAAAGTATATTAAGCATTGATGCTCGCGCACGGAAACATTCATTCCACTAAAAGTTGCGATTCCTTTGGCAGATTCGCCAGAAGGGTAGAGTGCTTGAAAAATTATGGCGCCGGTGCACACGAGATGATACTCCAGGATGAAGTAAGCTGAAAATGTAGAACAAATATTTTTCGAAGAAAACTTCATTTTCCAGGAAATTAACTTTGAAGATCGCTGGAGTGCACGTTCTACTGAATACCACTTGGCCGACATGTCTGCCTCCGACTGTCTGTTTCTACTTGTTGGAAACACTGCCGTCCGGGTAGTTACTATCTGTTTCCGTTGATGCTCTCCGTTCTCTGTGCGACAGAACGTGCCGAATTGTCCCGGTAAATGTAATATCACGTCACAACGAACGTTCCAAACTGTCGATACAACTTTTAAGTTAAACTGTACGGTCAATTAATCTTTTTACGTAACACCGTTTCTCTTACTTTCTTCGGTAGCATCATATTTCATTGAGAACTTTGCTTATGGCAATACCGAAAAGTTATTAACACTTTGCTGACCGGCAATTTTACACAGAAACTATGCCATGTCATCGGCTATTATTTTTTAATTGAATATGGAAGTAAAGTAAAACATTCTAAATAAACTCCAATAAATTTTATTTATACTGAATGAAATGAAATTAAACTTTGGACATATTTTGTATATAAATTTTAAAATATTGCGCAAAGCTTTTGCAATATTCTATATCGCCCTGGGTTTCATAAATTGAAATAGATAATGCAAGTGCAATGACGAGTTAACGCGTCAGCAGTCACCAAGCTGTTAACTTGAAATAATAAAATATTGAGATTATTGAAAAAGAGGTTAAAATAATTGTAATGACATTTTTGGTCACTTTATAAGCTTCTTTGTAAAAAGTATGTAAAGCATGTATAAATATAATGTGCTATAAATAGTTACAGCGTTAATTGCTTATCACTTTGATAGCTTCTTGGTAGAATGTGGATGATGTATATATAATTTACCATAAATAATAATATCTTCGTTTCTTATAATTTTCGATTTACCAATATTAACCCCTTGTAGACTCGTGATGAAGATTTTAAATAAATTCTAGCAAATATAAATAATGTGTCTTTCTTTTTCGACGAAATTAAATTTTATTCTCTTTTAATTAATATTCAAGCATTGAAGTACACGTAGCAACATAACAGATAGAAATTGTCTGTTCTCTTCTGTAACATTTTTAACAATGAATGTGTTGCAGGAACTTTTGTCACAAAGAAAATGGTACTGCAAGGGGTTAATCCTTTCTTCGAGGGATAATTTTAAGCTTGTGCAGAAGAACTGGAAGATTTGTTGCATCGGATTTCCCTAATACCTTAACAGTAACAATATAATACCTTAACATAAACTTCATTCAATTTTTATTGTAACATGTGGTTCATTAAAGAAGTATATCGAAAAAATACTAATGAAAGTATTTTTATAACTTCAGTAATTGCAAAAGAAATTAGGTAGGGACCAGACATTTTGTCTGGTTTGGTAGTTCTAGTATTAATATTTAAATTATATAACTATTCTGTACATTATTTCTATATTTAATGTTTCATTAATATTTTCATAATTTTTATATAGAAGATGTTACGCATAATAATATATAATTTTATATATTGTAATCTTTGCACTCAAAATTTTTCTAACTGCAAAATCAAGGCATTTCTTTTCACTTAGAATACTTTTTATTCAACGTGATTTATTTCCTCTTATGGAAATCGAGGTTTTACTATTACTCGTACTTGCAGCTGTTAAAGTTTTATCAATTTCTTAAATACAAATATAGGGATGTCAGAATCGTTTTAAACAATTGTGTGGCAATTTTAATGGTGCCTCAGAATTATCATTCCGGTGCTAACGATTAATATTTAAGTAGTTTGGTTGCAAACAGGTGTACATTCTTGAATTATTAATGAGAATTTATTGTGCTCACCCAAATAACGTTTCTGCGTTAGTAATAAATAACAAATATTATTCCTTGTTTACCTCTGGTTTTACTGCATTTCGGTATATTTACTTTTATAAATTTTTTAAAACTGTCTACATTGTAAAAGCGTTTGCTTTTGGTTCGATACATTTTTTTACTGTTTACAATTCTTTCTGCACAATATGCATTAGCCTCTTGTTATATTACGATATTAATTGTGTTTTCGTTCGATAGAGTACGACTGATGTAATTGCATAAAATATATTATTATTTTTTGTACAATTTGTATAAATTTCTTTTTCAGAGAAATTAAGGGTGTCACTTGATATGACATTATTTTTGTTATTGATCTTTCGCAAGACCGAATGATGCAATTTATCATACCACTTTTTATATCTGTCATTCAAACGAATAAAAGTGTATCATTTATTATAATACAATTTTTAGCATTTAGTTTTCCGGGGGTGAGAGTAAGTATTCAATTGTTACAGCATTACAATGCATTACATACAATACACAATGCATGAAATCCACAGCCCGTGCATTGTGCAAGGAATATAGAAGTGACATAAAATAAAAGAGGGTCACTTGAAATATAATATAAAAATAATATATAAAATAAAATATATAATATAAATAAAATATAATATGAAGACGAAAAGTATAAACTTTTCCCAGCATCTAAAGTATTATGGATTACGAAAATGTGCTAATTCTCAACTGACTGTAAGACACATATGTGTTATTAATTTCCAGTAACCTGAAATAAAAGTGTATTTCGTTGTTTTTAATTTACTGCAATCGGAGAACATGCAGACATCCAAAAAGTATAAACTGTCTCCAGCTTCTAGATTATTATGAACTACAAAAAAAATTCTGATTCTCGACAGAATCTAACAGATGTATGTGTTATTAATTTCCTACAACCTGAAATAAAAATCAATTTCGTTGCTCTCAATTTACAGCCATCGGAGAACATACAAGCTTACATAAAATATAAACGTTCTCCAGCTTCTAGATTATTATGAACTACAAAAAGATTCTAGTTCTTAACAGACTCTGACAAACATATGTGTTATTAATTTCCTACAACCAGAAATAAAAGTCAATTTTACAAGCTTACAAAAAATATAAACGTTCTCCATCTTCCTCAGTATTCCAAACAACGAAAAAGTTCCACTTACAGAACCCATAAAATAAATCGCAGTGAAAGGGACGACTATAATTACGCCCCATGTAAAAGCGACATAGTTCACCGACGGCCAAACAAACGTCACAATGCCGCGAGAGGAAAGGCTTCCACGGGAAACGCAACAACCATCGAATGCAAATTTCATCGTTCCATCCAGCACGTAATAAACATTAAAAAAGAAAAAACAAAAAGAGAAATAAATACAAATTCACCGAGTTGCGTTCGTCAAGTTTCCCCTACATTTCTCTTACGATTGGTGGGGGTAGGTTGCCATGTAGAGGGGGTGGTTAGTAGTAGTAGTAGTAGCAGTAGCAGAGGACACACATCCGATTGTGTCCGATTGTGTCTGTTAAAAAAAAAAGAGAAAAGAAAAAAAAAGGGGGGGAACCCCATCGAAAGCATCATCCCCCGTCGTGTACCACGGTCGAACGAGAGGTGTCTGACGGTGGTCGTCGATTTCTGCGCAACTCCGGGGTCTTTCTCCCCTGTCCCTCGCCATCTGCTGGAAGCTGCACGAGTGAGGAGATGTATTGAACAGGCTGAATGCGCGTGCAGAGATGCGCGAGTATCCGCGAATTCCCGGCAGCACGGGGCCGCAGTCCGCACAATAAAGAAAAAAATTCGCGGAGTTAGGGGAACAGAGAGGCGGCGAGCGTGACGGAGAGAGAGACACCGTCCTAATCCTCCTGGACGCCGAAGAGGCAGACTCGATTAATAGTCACGGCCGCGAGAGAAACGACGTCGTCCTCTTCGGAGCCTCGGGATGAGACTGGCCTCGCTCTGCTTCCGCCTGGTCCGACAGTTTTTCCGTCGAATGTCATGTAAACGCGTGGCCAGTCAGTGAACAGAGCCTGCCTGAACGAACGGGGGACAACAGTTGTTTCGCGTGATTCGCATATCGTTCGCCAGTGTTCTTCAACGACAGAGACTGCCAGGATGCGACTCAGCGCGCTTCTGTTGCTGTTCCTGTGCACCATGTTCGTCGCGTTGTCGGAGTCGAAGCTACGCCAGCAGGCAGCGGCCGTCGACGACGACGACGACGACGACGACGACTGGGACGACGACGAGGACGACGACGACGACGACGACGATCCGACCTACCAGCCGAGACCGGAGGTCGACGACGACGGCAAGATCTACAAGAACCCGAGGAACTCTCCGTCGGTCATGTGCCCGCGCGACGAGAAACAAGCCGCGCAGCTTGGACAAAAGTGTCTGAGGAAGTGCTCCACCGACGAGGACTGCAAGAGCAAGAAGAAGAAGTGCAGGTGCGACGGTGCCTGCGGCATGTCCTGCATCAAGCCGGAAAGAGAATGTCCGGCGCTGCCCAAAATCCTCCACGGAACCATGACCGTCACCGGCAAGTACTTCGGGGACCGGGCACATTATACTTGCGATCCTGATTACTTCACCGTGGGCCTGACCGAGAGGACCTGCAGGGCCGATGGACACTGGACCGGCACCACTCCTGCCTGCAAGAAAGACCCGACCTCCTTTTGTTCGCAACCGCCGAAAGTGAAAAACGCGCGGCACAACGCGCTCGCGGAACAGACGACCTTCGACGTGGACAGCGATATTCAGTACTTCTGCGATGATGGTTATGTGACCAACGGGGTCAGGAAGGCCAAGTGCCTGTTGATGGAGGGTGTCGCGAGCTGGTTCGGTCCGGATATCACCTGTGAACCGCAGAAGTGCGATCCACCGGCGGATATCGCGAACGGATGGCACGCCGGTATGTATACGTCTCTTGAGGTTTGTTTGTTTACCGTGATTTGTTCGATTGCTGTCGGGTTATGGTTGTTTGGTTTTGTTGGTAGATCGTTAGGTATAGAATCTGAGGGGGTTGGGGCAGCGATTCGTTTGTTTAGGTGTTTGTTTTTAGTGTTTTTCTTTTTTAAATATTTCAGGAGATATTTGTTTGTTATTTTTAGATGGAATGTGGATAAAAGGGTGACGGTAGGAAACGTTTGTTTAACGTTTTGTTCGGTTCACCGGTTCTATCGCTTGTCTTGCGGGTTCTTTTAGAGAAAACGGTCCTGTTTTAGCGTGTGGTAGGTTTTTAACAATTTTTAAACGCTGATATTTAGATAACATTGAAATATGGACCCTGTTAATAGGATCTATGAAGGAAATTGTTGGTTAATTTTTAGAAATTTTTTGGTGCCTTAAATAAATTTGTTTTCCTCTTTTATTGTAGTGTTTTATGATTAAGAGGGAAGATCATAGCGATCGGGAAGAGTTGCGAGTTCTGTTCACTGTGAAATGGAAGATTAAAGTATATTATTATTATTTGAAATATTATCACATGTTTGTTGTTAATAGGAAGCTGTTTTCATACATCTGTTAAATTTGACAAGATGTCTATAAGGATAGTATCCAATTATTTCCTTTCAAAGAAAGATTGCTTAAAAATCCTTTGGAAATTGTAAATAATATATATAGAGAACTTATTGCATATTTCGATGGTCCTATCAGAACATAAATATATGTTAAATTTGGCAAGATATCTACAAAGATAGTATCCTATTATTTCCTTTCAAAGAAAGATTGTTAAAAAATCCTTTGGAAATTGTAAATAATATAAGTAGAGAACTTATTGCATATTTTGATGGTCCTATCAGAACATAAATTTCATTTTATTTTATAAATCGCAGTAATAAAGTCAGGAAACTTTTTGAAAAATATTTTCGTTACTTGGTGTGCGAACTAATTAAACGGTGCTTTATAAATTGATGGAGAATTTCGACGGCGTTCAATGTTAGCTGTACTAATTCAACTAAACCTCTAAAGCACTGGTAAACTGAGTCAATAATTCTATAATAAAATAACTGTAAAAGCTTCAACGATATTTCCAACTTTTATTTAACGAACAATCTGCCGAAATTCCATCTAATAATGAAACGAACAATATTATGAACGATACATCATTAATATAAATTAATATAGTCATTAACGATCACGTACGCTAGAAAATTACATAATCTAGCAGAATTTAATGAATCATTACGTAATTACAAAGAATCGATGCGTCCATTGATTTTCGAAAACAGTTGATATTACAACAACGTATTTATCGGATAATTAGTCAGGTGAAAAGTTTTGTTTTTTAACCAGATGGCAGCTTTAGATATTGTGTCTGCCCTCCTTTGGTTACTGTGCATAATAGTTGCTTGTATAATGTGTTTTTGACGTTCAGGGTCGTGTTTAAAATAGTCCACGAATCTTCTTTGATGGCATATTGGTTTCTCTCTCCCTTAACAACCTTGGACACCACTAATACTGTCGCGCTAGATAGCTTGTATTAAATTTTAGAAGACTTATTCGAGGGAATCGAAAACTCATGTGAATGTAGTATCGTTCGTTTTTAAGGTGAGTGTTACACGTACAACTGTCGTGTGTCGTATCATTGTGCGGATGGCAACGAATTAGTTGGCAAGGCCGAAAAGCTTTGCTTGGCAGACGGCACATGGACCCCGAAGGAATCACCACAATGCGTTCAAGTAAGCGTTCTATGAATTGTTCTTATTGCAGACAATTGCATTATTATCATTGTCTCATGAACCCATCAGTCATCCAATTTTTCTCAAGTTTCTTTCATTCAACGATTTCTTTCGAGCTTTTTACAATAGTAGATTTTACGACTGTTCCGTATATTTTATTACAATCTTTTATGTTTCAATCTTTTGTGTAGAAATGACTAATTTAATATTTGAATAGTTTTAAGTAATTTCTTTTATTTATTGAAGAGATCGTGTTTATATGACGAAGAGTGAATCACGATGTTTTGTATATTTTATTTACTGCAGCAAATTGTTTCGTTTCACTGCTGCATTAATATTCGTCGTTGTTAAGTTTTAAAAGTGTGTTAGATATTTCGATTCAAATATAGTGGGGTCGAAATTGTATTAAATAATTGTGTGGGAATTTTTAGTAGTACAACGGAGTCATTAATTGAGGGCTGAGAGTTAACTAAAAAACCAATGCATTTCTTCTGACCTATGTTGTATAATTTATTACCTCTTATGCACATGTACATCTTTACCAATTATTCAATCTTACAGCAGTTAGATTTTAATCCATTT
>CM052088.1:9788043-9799045 GCA_028453745.1 Agapostemon virescens
TTGTCCAGAAGAGTTGGTAACAGCTCGCAAAGTTGTGGATTGAATATCGAAAAATCAGGAGGTCAAGATATTTGTTGTAACATTGGGTTGCAACAATTAAATCCTTTACGAAGTTTTCTTATTATCAGTACGTTTTCACGTGATCTCCAGTGTTTGCGTGGCACTGTTAATTTCCTACCACTCAATAATTAACCGTTAAACTGAGTATCTTTCGATTGCAAAAGATGGGAGTCAAGTAGAATAATTTCTTTTACCCTTTTTATAAATTTAAACGTCTCTATTTTATTATTAATTTATAAAGTCTGCAATTTGCTAATTGTCTGAAACACCCAACAAAGAGAACTTTTAACCCTCAACTTTAATTTCAAGTCGTCGAATGCCGAATGAAAGTGTTCGTAAAGTTTTATTAAAAAGTTTTATCAAAGCTTTATTAAAAAGAAAGAAAATTTTCGTTTCATATTACAATCCGGTTAATTTCTAAAATAACCTTTCAATGCAATTATTTTTATAGTAATCATTCTTAAACAACGCAATGGCGCCGGTCATCGGTGACCATAATGGCGTCCAACTTATACGTGTTGAATTTGAAATTATGATTATGAAATTATACGTGTCGAATATCTTTTTAATTATTTGTCACATAAGTTTTATAAAATTCGGCTTGTGCAACTCGAACATGTTCCACTACAATAGGAAATAAATTGGTGGAACAATATTTGTGCGACGCTTCGAAGTTCTAATTTTGCCTCATTCTTCTGTATCCATCGATGAGACAATCTTTCCAACATGGCGCCTAGTGGGGTAAGGAAAATGGCAACTGTTTACGCGACTAAAGAATTTGATCAATCGGAACATGTCTCGTGCGCGCCGGTACAATTAAGACTGACCAGCATTTTTCATGCAATTGGAAAAAGTACTTCATATAAATTATACCTTCCTCAGTCTTCCTCGACATTATGGCTGCCACAAGGATAAATTCACTTCCTGTTAAACTTTCTGAAATCTTACATTTCTCGAAACGTTGACTTCGAACGTACTGCTATTTAACAAAATCACTTGTCTCAAATTAATGTACGTTAAATTAAGAAGATCGAGTTCTATTATTCTGTATGCTAGCATAATAAAAATGTATTCCGTCAATTTTTTAAGGAAGCGTCTTTATAATTTTAATAATTACGAGAAAATAAAAACATTGGACGTTCCATCGTGATAGATTCGATGTTAAATTCACTTTTCTTCACAGCGTATTCGCATAAGTCGAATATCATTCTATGGAATCACTACACTTAAGGTTGTATAACAGCCAACGTGTTAATAGCACCTCGATCATCTCTTCTCAGAGTCGACGAGAAATACATTCAACTTAAAATTCATTAATCTACTTACAAATAAATTGATGTCTTCCTTCGCATTAAATACTAGATTCGGCCAAACGGATTAACCAATTTTCAATGTCGAAACAGTGGCCAAAACTGTAGTTAAATTAACTATCATAAGGTGTCACAGAATAACAATCTCTATAAGCTGCACGGATAAAATAATTTACCTTCGTAAGTATATGGATAAGTACAAATCGTTTCACACTATCAACGGTGGCCTGTCCAGTGAACGAACATTTGTTTATTTATTTAAATTAAATTCATCGCTATTGATAAATCGTTGTCTAACTCTCTGACAGCTATTTCTACACGAAGAAACGTTCGACAAAGGGTTAAACAAAATACAAGTCAAACGAGTGCGAATAAACATCATTTTCTGATGAACGAACAGAGCTAGTTTCAAATGATCAAAATTCCCATAAGCCCATTGAACCAGCTCAAAGTAAAAATTACTATAAACGCTTGGGACGTCGTTGGAACTGCTCAATAAATTAATGCAATGTCGATGATCAATTATGAAAAAAGATCTTTACAACGCATTCGTGAATTTACAATAAAATTACTATTTAAATATCCACATAGGGGGTACCATAAATGTTATTTCTTTATAACCCTCGGAAGACGGACCATTTTTACCATTTTATGATCGACTTAGAACTATTCACTGCTCTTCTCATTAATTTTTAAAAAATGTATTTTTCACGATTCTTCTCTCAGACACGATTACCTTTCTGTTGATACTAATTTAATATTGTGCACTAAATTAAGAATATTATCTTTAATAATCTGAGTTGAAATAGGTTCTAGACAAAATGGCGTGCTCTAATACGTCTGATCTGCATTTATCGAGCATCCATAAAAGTCCATTCAACGAATTTATTTCTTCGAGTGCAGGTTACTAAAAAATTTGCGAAAAATTCAGATTTCTACGTTCTTTTTATTGTAAAAAATTCTTTTATCGTATAAAGTGGCGTAAAATGGCCAGCGTTGGCGCTCCGCGAACCCAGTTTCAATTACGTTCGCCCACTGAACAGGTCCGACTCTATACACTTCCTCTACAGAGCTCCCGGCTCGAAATCGAATCTTCAGGGCGGTAAGTTAAATCGAATGAAATCAAAAGGCCGATTCAACTGCAAAGGTGCGAGTGCAATTTTAGAGCTAGCTGCTGCTCTATCTAGAGATGCTCGCGGCGGAGATCGTTGAAAGTACGTTTGTTTGTCACGGTTTACCTTTTCCGGTAGTCTCGCCGCTCACGTCGCGGAACTTACATTTTAAGCGCCCTTTACCGGGGGAAATCGTATTAGTAGACACGGCTACGTTAACGTATTTTAAGTATGTTTGTGGAAATCGCACGGAAAACACGTTTGCCGGGTTCTCGTATCGATCCCGACACGGCGACGCGTCGAGATCGAACGATTCTCGTTTAGACGATCGATTAATTAAGTTTTCACTCGAGGGCTGTGTTTGTTGAATGTTATACGCCGGTTATAATGATAGGTTTTTTGTAAAACTGTTGTATCGGAAAGCCGGACCGCATTGTAATCGTTGTACATACATATACGTTCGATTTTTCAAATGAAAACGCCCTTCTTCTTCGGTTCGATCGCCAAGTGAATCGAGAACGAACGAGACACGATCGTGTCGATATAATTCCCGTCCTTCTCTTCGTAAAATTCATTTTTACTTGCGCAATATTCTAGGCCCGTAACCCGAGCGTTCGAGCCGTTTGTATCGATCGATCGATCGACCACTGCATCTCACACATGGACACATTATACACGGACATGTACACACATAGAGACACGGCGATGATCGAAAACAACGCCACCACACAGTATCATACACGTGCATTTTTATGAACGGAGACACACAACGCCATTGGATAAGTATCATTAGTGAATAATAAGTATTATGATACGAACAAATCGAGCGTGTACATTCATTATCCGAACCAATGTCTCCCTTCGCGAATCCGTCGCGGTATAGTTATTTTTACGCGATGCTATTGTTGCAGAATTGCATGAACCTCGTAGGTGCTTAGAAGGTATTGTTAGTTCGTTTTCGTTTCCAGTAGGGGAATTTTAATTTGTTATACTTTTAGCGGAACTGCGGCTGCAAGCATGCGTACTGTTCGTATGTTATTAGAATAATTATTTCGTTAAAAAGGGAATTCGTTCTTGAGAAGAACTAATTCTCCGAGTAATGGAAGTTATTACAGTTTTTTCTCTGCATTGAGGTAAAAATAAATTAATTTTTAAGAGAAACTACTTCTAGCAGTAAAGGAAGTTATTATAATTTTTGCTTTATGTTGAGGTAAAAACAATTTAATTTTTGAAAGGAACTAACTCTGAGTAATGGAAGTTATTATAATTGTTTCTCTAAATTGAGGTAAAAATAAATTAATTTTTAAGAGGAACTCATTCTCTGAATAATATGAGTTATTATCGTTTTTTCTCTACATTGAGGTAAAAATAAATTAATTTTTAAGAGGAACTACTTCTAGCAGTAAAGGAAGTTATTATAATGTTTGCTTTATGTTGAGGTAAAAACAATTTAATTTTTCAAAGGAACTAACTCTGAGTAATGGAAGTTATTATAATTGTTTCTCTAAATTCAGGTAAAAATTAATTAATTTTTAAAACGAACTAATTCACTGAGTAATGGAAGTTATTACAGATTTTTCTCTAAATTGAGGTCATTGATAAGTATTTTTAAAGATTCTTGTTTAGGATTGCAGTTAAGCATAGAAAGCATATTTTCATCATAATCTATGTTATAATCATTTAACACTTGAACTGCCCAACTAACAACGTCAAGAATTTGAAACTTAAAATGCATAAAAGATAGTTATCCTTGAACCTTCTTGCATTCTCCAGATATCAATTGATTGCAACGAAACTATTAACTTACAAATTTATTTTTAAACATGGACAAATAGTTCTGTCACTCACACATGGGTGACATGGCAGTCAAAGTGTTAAGTGAATACTTACGTGTTGCTTTTGCATGAATTTATTGAAGTTATTAATGAACACTTTTAACCCTTTTAACCCTTAGTACTCAAGTGGTGATTGTGAGTCACCACGAAAAATTGACACACCATTATTTAAAACTATTTTAACATTGCAATCTTTATATCTAAGCAATTGATAAAAATTTAACGATTGAAATAGAATGAAGATGTAAAACAGCTGTTAAACAGAGTGCAAAGGGTTAAAACTTAGGCGTACGAATTATGAGCTGCACTTACACGTTAAAGTGTTTAGAACGAATTCGATAATTTCAGACTCCAGTTTATGGTTCACCGTTTCAGCGTTTATGTCAAAATTGTTCAGGAAATTCGTTAAAAAATTAATTGTATCGAGCGATATGTTATACCGACTTTATACCCTTAATCTCCAAATATTCTCGAGGCCATAAATACGCAGGTAATTAATACATAAATGGACAACGGAAATTACGTTTTCAGGGGCCGAAGGAGGGCAAAAAAATTCAATCAAAATTCGATCCAACAAAGTCAATTCCGATAAAAACAAGCGCGTGCTAGCGCGGGCATAAACAACACGAAGGTCCGCCGAGAATCGTTGATCGCGATCGAGAAGAGTGTCCAATTAAAGCCTCGGAATCGGCCGTACATTAAACGGAAGCCATAAAACCCGGAAAGTGTGGAATTCCTTTTACCGGCAGTTTCGTTTCACCTGTGCTCGCTCATCGCTCTCCCGTTCGTATAATTTCCTGAATAAATTCGATCGACAAAACACGAAACGAATACGCGATTTTTAACGGGAACACGGATACCGCATTGAAAAATTTACGAAAATTGCTTCTCGTTAATGATTTTGTAAATGCAATTCTTTGGTTTTTTTTTAAGGACACTTCCTGAAAAAGATTTTAAGGTAAACTGCTTTTTAATCGCGTCATTATGGAAGTTATGAAACCGAACGCTTGTAAGCCATAAGTGGACACCGAGTCTTTAAGCAAAATAAAAATTGGAAGAAAGATTTATTCTCTTTTTTTATACGTTCCAAATGTTGAAAATAAATCTACATAGGTTAAAATAATTTTTATATATATTTAATTTATAAAAAAATAATTTACTGATATTGAATAAAATTTTTTTCTTTTATTAGTTAACTATCTTACTACGATTAATCTTTTACAATAAATTAGTTAATCTGATTTACTTTATAAATTTTAAAATAATTTTTATATATTTTTGATTCATAGAAAAATTAAATCAATTAGACTAATTTAAAATTATTAATAATTAATTTTTTCAATATTAAAGTAAATTTGCAAAAAAATACTAGCAATGCTGCTAGTGTTTCCAATGTTTTAAGTGATGCCTAGTAATTGTTGTCATAAATAATAACTGACCATAAGCTTTAAAAACTACCTTTGCAAACTTATAAGGATAAATAAAACGTAATTTTTATGAATAAAAGGATGAATAATTTTTGTTGAAATTTCTTCGAAAGGTGTAGAATAACATTATGTATAATGCAAAAAATGAACAGCAATATCGAATAATCAGATTTATAAAATATTGAGAAACAATTTCTCGACGGAAATAGACAAAAATAGTGTTTCGTGCACAACTCTCACAATTGTTCCCCAAATTTGAAATTAGAGTGTAATACACTAGCTTGAGATGCAGAGATCACTCTCATTCAAGTATTTTGACTTTAAACAATTGGTTCACCTAACTTTTAGAACCGGAAGCTACAATGGATGTCTACAACTGTCCGCTTTACGGCGCTACCTTTATCGCTCCATAATTTCAGCAATTCAACTTTGACAACCACATTTTTATAATTACTGGTAAGTATGTCCACTATTAATTACGGAAGATCTCATTATATCTATCAAACCATATTACAGTGATTTATCTTAGAAGAAACGACTGTCCTAATGAGTCAAGCCTAATTGACTATCTGATAAACCGCGACTTCCAGCAATTTTTTCCCCCAATAAAAAGTGCATACAGTGCAAATATTGCAGTTTACTGCAAAATTTTACAAAAACCCAGGCCACAGTTTCTCCCTCAAAAAAAGATAGGGGAAAACTTTTCCTGAAGAAATTTACTGTTGTGATCGCTAAAAGCTTCATGACAATTTTGCGAATATTTAATCCATAGTAGACGAATGACCGATTGTTTATAAAATTATTTTTGGGTTTAACTTGTTAGAAAATAAGGTTCGCTCTATGAAGATTCCGAGGTAAGTCCCAAACCTTAGCAAATTCGTTAAATTGGAACGGAATTCTTCTTCTTTAAAAGGATTGCGATTATTAATTGCAATTTGTTGTACGGTTGCTTAGGACAAATGTTTCTAAATAAATTTCCTCGTGTTATCTCACCAAAAATTCACGAATATCGCGTTCGGCGTGCAGCGTTTTCGAGGAAACATACGAGAGAAAGTTGCTCGGCCATTTTCAAAGATTTCGCGGCAAAGAAATGACTACGAGTTACGCAATCTATACAAATTTAAACGAGGTGCTCGTTAAGGAAATAAGTTCGTGAACTTCCTCGGGAAAGAAAAAAAATATTCGCGAAAGCCGCGTTTCTCTTGGATCGTTAACTTGCTTAGCACGATTCCTTGAAGGTGCGTGCTCGAAAACGGCGGCAACCGGTAGAGTCGTACTGTCGATATCTCTGGATCGATGGAGCACTCGTCGATCGGTGATCATGCTGTAGCATCCGAGGTAATTAAGTCTGAAAATAAGCAGAGCCTGAAAAAGGGATCAAGGGGTGCAGCGGGGCCCGCGTAATTCGCGCAGCGGCGGCGGCGGCGGCGGCGGCACCGGCGATGTTCACGTGAACGTTCACTCGCGCCGTCCACCTGTCAATATCGACGATGTCATTAATTACGGACCAATTATAATTCGTGAGCGGCGACGAGAAACCGTGTCCGATGTTATCTGGTCAACACGGCTCGTTAACACAGCCGCCACCGGTTCGGGGAATCGTGTTAAATCGATTAATCCGGCCCGACAACACGCGCGTTCGTTATGATAAGGCGTCCGAGCGCTGCGCAACAGATATATACAGACGATAATATTGCCAATAAAAGTGCGAGCCTGATCGCGGGATTGTTATTGACGAGAAGGTACGGAAGAAGCCGATTACTAACTCGTAATTGGCCCTCGTTCCGCGCCAGAAGAATATTCGCGGAGATCGTTTCGATTTATCTCCGAGCAACGAATTATGGCTGCTGTTAAATTAATTTTATTGAGAAACTGCGAAACGAGGTAGATCGAACCTCCAGAAAATGTTCGATCGACGTGCTTGCAATTTTATCTAAATTATTAATAGTAAAACTAATTATTTATTCATTTATTTTCCACAGAAACATCTTATAATTTTGAGTGACTAAGAAATAAACAATCTCGAAACAGTCATTTAAATAGTGCTCGTAGATGGAGAGTAAACAATTGTATCTTAGTGAACCAGAATTGCGGAGTGCTGCTAATTTATTTTTATTGAAAAACGGCGAAACGAGGTAGATCGAACCTCCAGAAAATGTTCGATCGGCGTGCTTGCAATTTTATTAAAATTATTAATAGTAAAATTATTTAGATGTAAAAGTAACAAGTACATGTTATGAAAGTTACAAAAATCCATTTATTTAGACTTTGTACTGTTTTTATTATAATATGTGGCTACACGTTAATGTGAAGATATTGATTCATTTATTTTACACAGAAACATCTTATAATTTCAGTGACTAAAAAACAAACAATCTCGAAACAGTCATTTAAATAGTGCTCGTAGATGGAGAGTAAATAATTGTACCTTAGTGAACATGAATTACGGAGTGCTATTAATTTATTTTTATTGAGAAACAGCAAAACGAGGAATTTTGAAGATCGAGAAAAATATTCGAACGGCGTATCTGCAATTTTATCAAAATTATTAATACTAAACCTATTTAGATATAAAAGTAACAAGTACATGTTATGAAAGTTAAGATCCACTCCACTAAAGATATTGATTAAATTATTTTTCATAGAAACACATTTATAAATTCAACTACTGTAAAATTAATAATCTCGTCACGGTCATTTGACTAACAGTAATAGGATTATTGTTAAAAACAGCTGTAATATCGCATACATTTTTTTTTTACTATTTGTTACAAATTTGCTACCGACCAAACTTTGGTTTTTCGGCCACCGAAGAACGTACCTTCGCAATTCGTTGTTCAATTTCGTCAAAGATATCTTTCCGTATCGAAACAGGTGATAAACCGATGATAAACGTTGTCGACATGCGAAGAACACCTGTAAAAATATTTAAACATTTTTACAAATGAAATAAAAGAACAAGAGATGGAAGAATCCCCATTTCGAAGTGTGGTAAAAAATACGAGACTCTATAATCTTCCTCGCGAAGATGCGAGACAGAATTTAATGGCCTTGCAGGTCCCTTCTCAGTACCCTTGTGCATCAATCTGGCAATTTTCGTCAATCTGCGAATGTCTTAACAAGTGCTACAAACGATTTAATAAAAGTGTGACCGCGGTGCCCTGCGATTTGATAATGGACGTAACGATGACAACAAAACTGAGTAAACTAGACTTCTAAAGTCCCATTTACCAGTCAACATATTTTTCAAACGCTCATATAACAATAAACATATTATTGATAATATTAACACTAAACTTACCGAGCATTAAAATTCACTAGCGTTCATTATCTTATCTTATCAATTTCATTTCCTTAATAATCACAAAATGAAACTTCTGAAAAGCGTCATTTGACTCGTTCTGGTAGATTTAGTGTTAAACAATATTTCACTGTAATGCATACAGTGTCGTGACAAAAGCATACAGATCTGAAACGTCGTCATACATCAAGGAATTACTTTCTGTAGATCGTTGCTAAACTTTGTAATTAACGTTAAACAATATTTCCGTTAAATGTATAAAGTGATGTTAAACATACATACGTATCTGAGACGTTATTTTTCATCACGGAATTAATTATTACAGATCGTTAGTAATATTTGCAATTAATACGAAAGAACATTTTGCTTCGCTCTATACAACATCGTAAACCACACGATGTACTTGAGACGTCATGACATTCCAAAGAATTAATGATCGTAAGTCGCTGGTAATATTCTCAGTTAATTGATATTACAAAATATTTTTCTTCAGTGTTAGCGGTACCATAAATAACACACGAAATACCTGTGCCGTTACTATACATCATTCCACTTCGCCGTATACAATGCCGCAATGAAAACGTAAATATCTGAGTCGCCATCGCACGATAAATAATTCATTTTCACAGGTCGTCGATAATATTTGCAATTAATATGAAAGAGCATTTTGCATCACCCTATAAAACATCGTAAATATTTGTCTTCGGCGTTAGCAATGCCATAAATAACAAACGGCGTACCTGAGTCGCTACGTCATCGAGTCGACGACGTCTACAGCCATGGGGTTAATTTTCGTAGATACAGCGTTAACGAATATTCACTCGCTGAACGATAAAGGTCAAAGGCGGGAGAAAGCATCATCCCGCGTATCAAGATAGAACGATAACGGTCGAAGAAGCCTCAACCACAAAACTCGCTAAAAATCGATAGACGCCGAGGCAATGTGCTCGACGTTCTTGAACGAAGAGATTCCCATTAGTACGCCTGCGCTTAACGAGACTCTCGGGTAGAAGGAAAAGAAAAATGAAGAAGAAAAAAAAAAGAGAAAAGAACGGACAAGGGCACGCACCACTAATTCACTTAGCCCCGGCACGGCGCGTTTTCTCGCGGCAGTCATTATTCCAGTTCATACGACGATGATTATGCGGTCAGTTGATACGGTGTTAAACGCGCTAACCGGGAAAGCACGGCGATAAATGGCCACCGGTTGGCAAAGGCTTTGTCGTCCATTAGAACCCCGTGCCGCGTCCTCCTGTGTAAACAGACCTAGGCTGTTTCAAAAGTGATGCTAACGATCAGCAAACGAACCTCAGACGGAACAGGAAGTCCCTGCCGGTGTTTGATCGATTTCGTCGCTCCGCGTCGTTCGACCCCTCGAAGCGTTGCGTCAGGTGAATGGGCCAGGAATGTCATAAATCAGGGAAACTTTACGATCAACAGGTCGCCTATGAACTACCCGGCAATTAATCTGGGGAATCTTTCGGTATGCTATGGCGAAGGCTAATAAAGAACGCTCGACGTTCTTTATACTTCATTCTGGGCCTTCGATCTAGCGACGATCGTCCAGGGTTTGGATAAATTGTTAACCCTCGAAATGGCGTCTCCGAGGCGACATTAAAAATTAGCGGTACGAATCAGTCTTTGCCGTTTTTCATCTTACAATGGGCATTTATTATATATATTATATATTATATAACGCTCGACGTTCTTTATACTTCATTCTGTGCCTTCGATCTAGCGACGTTCGTGCAGGGTTTGGATAAATTGTTAACCCTCGAAATGGCATCTCCAAGGCGACATTAAAAATTAGCGGTACGAATAAGTCTTCGCCGTTTTTCATCTTAAATTGGGCATTTATTATATATATTATATATTATATAACGCTCGACGTTCTTTATACTTCATTCTGGGCCTTCAATTTAGCGGCGATCGTCCAGGGTTTGGATAAATTGTTAAC
>CM052088.1:9807087-9818024 GCA_028453745.1 Agapostemon virescens
TTGCATTATAACAACAGAAAGAACGATAAAGTTGCACAATAATGAAACTAAACACTACGTCATCCCTCTACCATAACCAAGGTAAATGACATTTACATTACACAAAGTCTTATCACAACTAACACCTACTTTCTCCGTCAGTCTCCTAAAACACGAACCATGTTACGACGATCCGCGATCGTTACCACCATCAATTCTTCCTCGACTACACCAAGAAACCGTTGCCCCGATAAAAGTCCAAGTCATCGAATTAACCCGCAAATAATTGACCATCATTTCGGTGGAAGCGTCGGCGACGGCCAATTTACTGGGGCTTTTTGCATAATCAATGAAGTTGTACACCGGCGAAATTCCCCGTCGGCCGGAATGATGATTTCTGCTGGCGGAGGAGTGTGCGAAAGGGACCTTGGAATCAGAGCGAGCGAAATGATCGTTCCGAATGACGATCTCCGGGAGTTAATGAAAGCCTGCGGGGACGATCGCCACGGTAATTGACGTCTTTACTCGCGCGGGTAAACGATTCGATAATTGTCGTCCGACTTTAATTCACCATGAAACGAGGCGAATCATCGTCGATTTAATTGCTGGCTCGAGAATCGGCATGTCTTCGATATACACGGTTGCGAAACCGCGCGGAATACTGCGGAATGGCCGTTGTAGGCGGTTCAGCGAAATTCGGCGCCGATCAGAACCGGCCTCGGCTGTCATTAAGTTATCCTCCGATCGTTTTATTTCGCTGTTACGTTTCATTAATTTGTCCCATATCGTCGATTATCTAACCGGCGCGATGTTCATGCAAATTCGTGGCCACTTTTCGGTATCCGGAAGCGAGCAATTCGCAACCAGACCGTCGTGAAGTTGCAGATCCCGGTTGAAATTGACATTTTATTGCACGTTTGCGGCGTTAATGCTGCATCGGCAGGGCTTGTAAATGTCGAGAGATTTCGTTTGTTCGGTTTTTACGCGAGGTTGTTAATTGCTGTTGAAATTTTGATCGGGATAACGAGGATTTGGTTGAATTGATTTTACGGGATTTTTATTGAGATTTGTTGCTGCAGAAATAATGTTCGCCATTTCCTGCGAGAGAGGAGTTATCTGATATACATCATTTTCAGATCGTCGATAATTTCTGACATCGTGATTATCTGACATGATGATAGAATTGCGATGGAGTGAGAAGAAACTGGTATTGCAGTTTTATTTAACACTAGAACTGTCAAACATTTAATCCAACGATATACATTGCTTTGTAATAATAACAAGACTGCATCTACTCAAACTTCATTCGATTTTTATTGTAACGTGTGGTTCATTAACCTCTTAGGCACAATTGAATTTTGTGCAGGGCAGAATTAAGTTTTGATAACTAAATTATAATTCTTCTTAAAGATAAGAACTTTAATAATTTTGGAATGAGGTTTTCCATAACTAAATTGTAATTTTTCTGAATAATATGATGCATATATTTTAACATTGATAATTTACTGTAATAATTAATAATAAAATTAAGTGTGCTCAAGCCACTATAATGGCGCATCGTAATATAAAATGGCATCCGCGGAAGCCACTATAGTGGCGCATCGTGCTTAAGAGGTTAAACAAGTACATTGGAAAATTACTAATGAAAATATTTTTATAACTTGAGTTATTGCGAAATAAATAAGTAGGGACCAGTCATTTTGACTGGTTTGGTAGTTCTAGTGTTCAAGCTGATTGTAATAATTCTTTTAATATGTTTTCCTCAGTTTAAATTTTCTGTACTATCCTTTATATAAAGATGCTTGCTATATACAGAAGTTCTATTTAAAGCTGCATCTCGTGTACAAATAATTTCTTTAATATTCTTCCCTCGTTTTACATTTTATTTATTATCGTTTATAAAAGGATCTTGATAAGAATAAGTTGGGATAATTTAGTACAGTGAATACAGTTTTTAATTGTAGGATACTTTAATATGACTTTTTCTATTAAAAGTGAAGATTATCGTTCGATCATTATTATTCAAATTAGTTGTACTTATATTCACACATTTATTAAAAATGATGATCTGATGGTGATTATTATCCATATTGATCCGACTGACGTTTATTCTGCTTCGTCCACAATTATTTTAATTATGTGTGCTTTACATTGATAATTAATTTCAGGATACTTTAACGCGATCATATTTATTCAAACGAAAATTGGAATGCTTCGATGAAGATTGTTGTGTAATTTGACTTCATTTCAGCATAGTTCGAGTACAGTTATTCTAATTAGATGTACGTGCATTTACACATTTAATAAAAAATGATTTTCTGATGGTTGTTATCTGTACTGATCCAACTGACTTTTGTTTTGCTTCACCAACAATTATTTTAATTAGGTGTACCTAAAATTGACAATTAATTCTAGGGTTATTTAATGTGATTGTTTTTATAAAAAGTGAAGATTATCGAATTAATCGATTGTAATTTATGCATTCGTATAGTTCAACCAATGTTATTCTAACTAGATGTACGTGCACTCACACATTTATTAAAAATAATTTTCTGATTGTATTTATTATTCATATTGGTCCGACTCACTTTCCTTTTGCTTCACCCACAATTATTTGAATTAGGTGTACCTTACATTGACAATTAATTCCAGGGTTGTTTAATGTGATTGTTTTTCTTAAAAGTGAAGATTATCGCATTCATTGACTGTATTTTATGCAGACGTGTATTTCGACCACTGTTATTCTAACAAGTGAATGTAAGTGCATTCACACACTTATTAAAAATGATGTTCTGACAGTGGTTATTATCCATATTGATTAGCAATTTTTATTAATGCGTCAGAATCGCCATTCGAGTGCAAAAGGTAAGGCATCGAAGTAGATGTAGCAGCATCAAAAATATAAATTGTCTTTTCTCTTCTGTAACATTTTTAGTGATGAAGATATTATAATAATTTTAGTTTCGAATACATTTTTTTAATAAATTAGAAATATTGAAAAGTGACGAGAATTTCTGTTTAGTTATTATTTTGTATGATAAGAGCAGACTAATTGTATTACGAAATACGCAAATTAGTTATTATACATACAATTTTATTATTATTGATTGCTGGAAGATACATATGGATTCTGATAAATGTTAAGAATATGCATAGAATGATAATGTTATATTAAAATTCACGAGCGACGATTTTATGACGAAAGTATTACATACAAAGCAGAATTTGGTTACGTTGAAATTGATTATGAAAAGTGAACAGAATTAATCATCAAACGCAATGCGATCGAAAAAGTATACTGCATAATAAGCCAATACAATTAAGCGTATGAAAGGCCCATTACCATAAATTTCGCGTCCACCATTTGCATAATAATTAGCAACCTGATAATGCTTAACACGTTAATTGGGAAAGTTTTCGATTGCGAACTTCTATATGGTTATAATTAAAGACAAATAACAATTTCAAATGATTCGTTTCACATAAAATATGCAGGAGAGGGTGGAATATTTGACGACCTAATAGAGAGACGTATGTGCTCAATTACACTATGCGAAGTTAAATGAACCGTAACCGTCGTTTATATGAAATGCGTTAGCGACGTTCCAAATAGCCAAAAGATAAATATATAAAATTTAATTTTTGAGAAAATGTTCGCAATAAATTTGCGACAAAGAGCATTTAATTTATTTAATAGACTGGAAATAGTAAAAACGAATTTTTTAACAGTTGCAGTATTTTCAGTGTTCTTAATTACTTCCACTTAATATTCCACTGATTAGTATATTTGACCAAATATTGTTATACCTCCTAGAATTTTTTGTCAGCAAGGGAAAAATATTATAATTATAATTAACATTGGTGCACTACTAGCATCTAATGCACTGCATTCATTATATTCAATATTTGCAATAATACGTACACTACAGATTATTATGGAAAGATATATTTATTCATAGAATCGCTTTTTAACGAAATAAAATATTTATTCCATTAGTAGCATCGTTTGAGTCGCATTTATAGAAATTTTTATCAGTATTCACAATAATATTAACATTCAAGATTGCTTTAAATAGATGTCTTAAACTCTAGGATATTTCACTATAAAAAATATCTTTTCATTACTAGCACCATTGAAACTGTATTTGTACAAAGTATTATAAATATCAGCATGGAAAATTGCTATGATAGTATATCTTTATAATTAGAATCGCTTTTCAGTGAACCAGAATAGCTATTCCTCTACTATCATCATTTGAACTGCATTTATATAAATTATTATCAGCATTTACAACAATTTTAACATTCAAGTTTACTTTAAGTAGATGACTTTACTCCTCAAACATTTCTTGTATATAAAAATTCTTCCACTACTAGCATTTTTTTAACTGCATTTATTCAAATTTTTATAAGTATTAACATTCAAGATTGCTATGGAAAGATGTCTTCACCTCTAGAATATTTCACCATAAAAAGTATTCTCTCATTACTAGCATTATTTCAACTATATTTATACAAATAATTTCGCATATATTAGCATAGAAAATTACTATGATAAAATATCCTTATAATTTGAATCGCTTTTAAGTGAAATAAAATAGTTCTTCCTCTACTATCGTCATTTGAACTGCATTTATAAAAATTATTATCAATATTCACAATAATATTAACATTCAAGATCACTTTGTATAAATGTCTCGAACCTTACAATATTTCATCATAAAAACTATTCTTTCATTACTGACATCATTTGAATTTCATTTTATACATATTAAGGGTGTATTTTAACTTAAAATGTGAAGGTCAGCAACAATTCTATGACGTCAGAAACATATACTACCATTTTAAAATATCAAAAAACGTTCTCCGATAAGAAAAGGAGTAATGTAGTTTCTCCTCGATCACCCACTCACCAACTTAGGATGCAGAACGAAATTCCGTGACCAAAGAGAGCTCCGATAAAAGACTCCATACCTCGATTCCGACAAAAGAATCTCGCCAAGCGCTGATACCGTAAGAGCTTGAAGAATGGTGATGGTTCACCCTCTCTTCACCCTAAATTTCGCCGATTGCAATTGAACGTTCCCACGACTGGAGGGCTCAATCGATCCGTCACGTCCTCGGCCAGAGCCTCGATCCGACAACAAAGATACTGAAGAATCTCTCGATTGACCAACCAGAGATCTACACATGGCCTGTGGCTGGATTTCGTATGGCGGTGCTCATGAATCATGGGATTTGTAGGTGAATTAAATACGGAACGTGTGGACCCGTTTTCAATTCGAGACACCGTCTACCCCCGGCATGGAAACGAGCCCCGTCGGTGGTCCTAGCTTCGAACAGTATAGCCCGAGTAGTATACCACCGGTCATTGTGGTCCTTGGTCCCCTTCATGCCACCCCTTTTTTTCGGTTGCTTCCTATGTTGCGTGGATCTTTTTGAAACCGGATTCAAGGATGCACAGGTGGCACGGCGAGCCATTCGGGCGACCCAGAGTGGAAATGAAAAACGGCGCGTTTCTATGGGACAGATTAATCTGAACTGCCCACGAATTAAATGGAAGCTAAATCTGGATTTGATCTCTGGAAATTCACGTTTGATAGGGGATGCCCCTTTGTCAGTGGAACGTTTTATTTCCCAAGGACGATCGCCGCTCGGACGAGACGTGAGTTCTTGCGGGAACCCGAATCCGCTGTCAGTTTTGTCTGGAAAAATGTTGCAAACAATTGTTAATACTAAATCTACCATCACAGGTACAATAAGCGATTTCGAATATTTTATTCTATTATTTTTTAAATTATACAGGTGCTTCCGTTTGAAGTGATTATTCACATCGTGGACGTACTGTAAAAACGTAAAACTTTTTAAAAATTGAAACAAATTGCTTCAGTTTAGTTTGAAATGTTACAAGAATTTATTTACTGGTTGACGTGTTAATAATATTTTTGGAGTTGTTGTTGATGAACGTTGTTGAGATGTTCTTGTAATGAAAATTTAAATCAAAGTAAATTAGTTTTATTTAATTTTAAGTTAAGTTAAAATTTGAAAAGATAAAAATTAAAGAATTAACACTTTAACTGCCGAACTGGCAACGTCAACAATTCCACAAAAGCAAAGTAATTTATTTAATAAAGCAACAATGTCAAAATTCAAAATGTACGACGAATGGTCACTTTCAACTTTCTTGTATTCTCCAGACATCAACTAAATTGAGTGCAACGAATATACTAATCTAAAAATATACTTTTAAAGATGGACCCACATGTGGGTGACACGGCAGTCAAAGTGTTAAATAATCGAAATCGTTTGAGGATGTTGTGAATAAAAATAGGAAAGATTCTAAGATCTTTGCAGTTTATAATTTTTATAACTCGTTTATACGTCCATCGTGTTATGCATAATTCATTTTATACAGAATAAAAATTTTATTTAAGTATTTGTATGTCGTATGTAGTTAATGTAGCATTAATGACGTTCCTATAAAAACTAAAACCCTTATTTGGCTTTTCTGTCGCAATTGTTAAAATTGTAAGAATGTTTCCAAGAATACTTTTAAAACAAACTTTCTCATTAAATCACATATTACCATAAAAATCGCACGAGATCTAAATAAATGCAGTCTTGTCATTCTTATAAAGCAGAGTGTATTAATCTGGTATACTGCTACGTAATTCAAGCGTTCAACAAATTGCAAGCTTTATTTATCGAGTTAAAGAAGGACAGTATTAATTATTAAGTATAAATTTCATTTAATTAAACGTGTAGGTTGTAATGAAAAGTTAAAATAATTAAAATTAATAAAATAGGAAATTGTATATAAATGACTGTGTTACCAAAAGAATATTTGTTACAGTATCTTGAAAAATAGTGTGTTACAGAAAAATGTATTTTACATAATAATCCACAGTATTTGTAAAAGCTGAATTATCAGAACGTTCATGCTGAAGAACTTGCACCAATAGCCTCCTCCACTTAGACTTTGTACATTTGCTGTAGCGTGGTAATAATGCAACCTCGAGAATGCTTCCTATATCGTACTTGTTGCATATTTAAGAATGGAGACAATTATTCGCAATCGATGTGAAAAATGTAAAAGCTGAATTATCCGAACGTTCATGCTGAACAATTGCACCAATAGCCTTCTCCATTTAGACTTCGTACGTTTACTATCGCGTGGCAAAAATGCAACCTGCAGAATGCTTGCCACATCATGACGTGTGAACCGGGTAACTAATTGGTCACGTAAAGATCAAGACTTTGCACATTCCTATCAGCCATACGCCACCGCAAGAACATTAACAGCTACCGACTACACATCTCGAAACTGGAAGAATGCAAAGAAACTACGAACCGCTCTCTCCAATCTATGGCGCTGAAGATAGCCGAGTCGATGCATCGAACCCGAAATCCTATCGAAGGCGACCAAGAGGTACAAGCAGGCGCTGAAGAACGCAGATCAATTTCAGAGAATAACTCCATTATTGGCATCCCCAATCAGCATAAGGTGGGTCAGCGTTAGGAACAAATCCGACGCCTCGTGGCTCGTTTTCGAAGAAACGGCTGCATCAGAAAAAGAATCGGCCCTTAATTCGAATTAGATTGGATCCAATTTATTCCCAATTAAGTAAGACGTAGGGCGTCGATCGGGGAGCTAGATGGCAGGGGGAGGGAGAGGGGAGGGATGGAGGCCGAGAGGTGTATCTATTTCACATGGAGAAGGGAATCCCATCCGCAGGAATTGGTCACGACAGGTTCGGGTACTTTGAATTGATCCACCCTGTTCCACACGATAAGTATCCCTCGACCTGGGGCCCGGGGACCATTTCGAATCCGGGAGTGGCTCAATTCCCGTTTCGACGAAATTGGATGGCAGGGCAGGTGTCCGCGATTCCGCCAATGCGAAACGGAGCGAGGGGAAAAAAGTGAAATCTCGAAACTGAAGAGAGGAAGAAATCGACCGGTCTAATCTCTCTCGAACCGGGGGCTGCTTCTCTGGCCCCCTTTCCATCGAAGGACACATAATGATGTCCTTGTTGGCTGGTCCACGGCCGGTCCAGAGAGCCTCGATGAACCCTAACCTAAGCTAAGCACCCGGCCACAACGCGATCCTCTGTCTTTATCATCGGCTCGGATGACTGTACGTTCGGCTGGCCGGCGGAACGGCCTGAAAGACGGCGTTGTTTCGGGGAACGAACGAATCGCGCGAGCACGTCACCGGTCTCGATGCTCTTCATCAACGGATAATGATGAGTCTTGTACCTCTTCGAGACGGCTACCCGATGAATAGAACGCTTGTGAGATTCTTAGGTCGCGTGAGATTTTCGCCGACGCTACACGCGACCAACGCGATCCGGCTTTTGAAGAAATTCGGGGACCGGAAGCGCTGCAGCCGCCATGTTTTGCCGGTGTCTGCTTGTGAATTGGGCCACTCATCTTTTGCCTCTGATTCCTATTCTTGGAACTTTATTTCCCTTGTGATTTTATTTAGCAAATTAACGCTAAACGATTTTCGATAGTGTTATTGAAACAAAATATCTATTCCTCTAGTAGCATCATTTGAGCTGAATTTATATAAATTATTATCAGTATTCGAGGTAATTTTTACGTTCAAGATTACTTTGAATAAATATCTTGAACCTTACAACATTTCACCATAACAATTATTCTTTCGTTACTGACATCATTTGAATTGCATTTATACAAATTATTGTAAGGAGCAATCTCTGTACAGGGCGCACGAATTAAGTTTTCCCTCCATTTTTTAGCAATCCGCGTTAAACGATTTTCGATAATGTAATTGAATCAAAATATCTATTCCTCTAGTAGCATCATTTGAGCTGCATTTATATAAATTATTAACAGTATTCGAGATACGATCGGTACGATCGCCGACACAGGAAACGTAAAACAGATAACAGAATTACTTTTACGAAGACGAAGTAACTTGCAGCCTTAAAATTTTTTTAGGGAACATAGGCGCGTCGAACAGCTTCCTTACCGAAAGCTAAAACTCCTCGCAGCACAATTTGGAAGAAACTAAGAGAAGGTCTACCGTAAAAAGACACTCCCACGCGATTACGTGTCGCAAGAAATGGATTCTCGTACGGACCAGTGCATCCGAGAAGGAAAAATGGGGCGAACGACTCCGTCGACGCGGAGGCGTACATATTCTCCGTTCGCCGAGTTCGCCAAGATCATTCGATGTTTTATAGGAGTTCTGTTAGCGTGGTCGAACAATCAAAGCCCCCGGCCGTAATAGATCATAATGCCGGGATCCGTGTAATAGCCAGATACGAGTTTTAGTTTTTACGATGTGACACCGAGGCTCTGGGCGGATTTTTCTTCTTTTTCTTTTCTTTTACGATCAGACGATGGCGTATTTCGAAAAAAGAATTCCAGACCACGGCGAGTCCGTTCAAACGCCGCGAGATAAAACCTTAAATTTTCGGGGAACGTATCTCCCGCGGCTTCGATCGTAAAACCCTCCTCGGTGTGTCGTGCCACCACAAAGCGACCGACCACGATCCTATCGGAAGTGTTAATCAAACCGGCGGACCTCTGGCGATCTGGCGAATGTATGAGAACTGTATTACGTCGCAAAAACTCGCGCCCGAAGACGCGACCGGGAATCCTACGATTCCGACAGGCCCAGGCTTCGAGCCTTCGTCCAAACTCCGGAGAATTCTTTCACGGGAATAAAAATTAATTCCTAAATAGTTGCGCTTGTGTTACCGGGCTTATGCAAATTTCAGGGACTCTGGGTCTTTATGGAAATTTTCAGGCCTAGACACCAGCTCGGAGAACCTCCGGTTAAAGCTGAAACCACCACCGGTCGAACGACCGGTTTCATCATTTTTATGTCGAACTGATCGTTTCAATTCATCGGAAGACATTCTGTGAAATACGTACGTTGCGTTAATCACATTAAAAACACTGTTAACCCTTTGCACCCGAGTGACGACTCTGAGACGCCACGAAAAATTGGCACAATATTATTTAAAATAATTTAAACATCGCTATCTCTATATTTAACAAATTTATAAAAATTTAAGTGTTGTAAGGACGAATAACAGTAAAAAACCCTTTATACATAAGGTGAAATAATTCATGTGGAAGGAAAATATCTTAAATCAGAAAAAATACTCTAGTTTTCTAGTTAAAACAGCTTCGAGTGCAAAGGGTTAATATTAATAGTTTGGGGAGGTGATCTGTCAAGTACGGAACGTTTTTTCGATCATACAAAACAAGCGATATATTTAAGGTAGTCAAGTTAGGTGAAATACCTTGTATTCTATTTCGTGTGACAAAATTCTTGTCCAATGGTGGTGCTTCATTTTTGTCTATTGTTTGGTGCATTAACCCTTTGCACTCCAAGCAATTTTAATTTCTAATTCGAGGCAATTTTGGTCCCCGAT
Source organism: Agapostemon virescens (assembly GCA_028453745.1). Classification (NCBI taxonomy): domain Eukaryota; kingdom Metazoa; phylum Arthropoda; class Insecta; order Hymenoptera; family Halictidae; genus Agapostemon; species Agapostemon virescens. The sequence continues at coordinate 9,817,482 of CM052088.1, forward strand.
GAATTCCATTGTACGCGGTTCATTTTCTTTATCGTCCTTATCAAATTTGTTACTATTAATCATAAGCGTAACGCTTCAATTTTTACTAATTTCTTAAATACAAACGCTGTAATGTAACAATTATTTTAAATAATAGTCTGACAATTTTTAGTGTCTCCGTAGAAGAGCCATTGGAGTGCTAAGGGTTAAGGGTACTGGGAGTGCAGATTTTTCCGATCGACAGTGACGTCGAAATTTGTACAATGTTTCAAGCTACGCCAGATTCAAGAAGCGAGCTTCAACATAATCTTTATTTTAAGAGGGGGGAATGCGTAACACGTCCAGTCGCGACGAAGTCTAAGAACCGACTCTGCTCTGTTCTTGTCACAAGGTCGATTATTCTCGAGCACCGTGCACGTTTTTGGCGCTACGTTTCATTCAGGGACAGTGCCGCGGCAGAAAAGTCGCTCGTAGCGAAAGGGTTAATCGGTATCTACCAAAACGATGGTGTAACTTGGTTCATTTCTCGTATCGATATTAAAATAAAAACGGATATCAAAATTT
>CM052088.1:9833317-9845935 GCA_028453745.1 Agapostemon virescens
TTCTTTGCTGAGTTATATCATAAGATGTTTGGTAATTCAAAACGAAACTGTGGTTGCCAGAATGACTGTGCCATTCTCCATTTGGGAAACATAATTGTTAGATGTTTCGTATAAACATTCTATCATGGCAGTTTTATCAATTGCCCTTCTATTTTAATGATTTTCGACAAACAATATATGACGAGGCTACGAGGACCAACTTTCTGTACTTTTCTACCTGAAGATGCTCCATTCTGTTTGGTATAAATTGTACCTAATATAATGTATTTTTGTTGTTGCTTAATCCTGCTGTTCTTTGCTGAGTTATATCATAAGATGTTTGGTAATTCAAAACTAAACTGTGGTTGCCAGAATGACTGTACCATTCTCCATTTGGGAAACATAATTGTTAGATGTTTCGTATAAACATTTTGTCATGGCAGTTTTATAAATTTCCCTACTATCTTGCCGATTTTAGATAAACAAAATGTGACGAGGCTAAGGGAGCCATCTGCCTGGATTTTACTGCCTGGAAATGGTCAATTTCCTTTTGTAGAAATATTAACTACTATAAAGTATTTTTATTGTTGCTTAATATTGCTGTTCTTTGTTGAATTATACCATAACATGTTTGTCAATTTAAAACGGACCTGTGGTTGCCAGAGTGACTGTACTATTTTCCATTTTGGTGACATAGTGTTTAGATGTTTCATATAAACATTTTATTATATTTGTTTTACCATTTGCCCTTCTATTTTAATGATTTTAAACAAACAAGTTGTAGCGAAGCTAAGAGGTCCAGCTATCTGTACTTTTCTACCTGAAGATGCTCCATTCTGTTTTCTATAAATTATACCCAATATAATGTATTTTTGTTATTACTTAATATTGCTATCCTTTACTGAGTTATACTCTAAGATGCTTGTCAATTTAAAATGAGCCTGTGGTTGCTAGTTTAAGCATGCCATTTCCGATTCTGCAAATATAATAGTTAGATGTTCGTATATATAAATATTCATCATGATAGATTTACTAATTGCACTTCTATCTTGCTGATCGTAGACATCTAAATCATAGCAACGCTGAGTGGACCATCTTTCGACGTTCCCAACATACCTCAGCGTACCCCAATGTAAAATTTATTAACGACTAAACTTTTCTGATGCCGCTTCTCAGTCGTCATTCTACAACTACTACAAACATAATATCCCCCTCGGTAAAACATAGAAAATCGTCGGAGGAAAAGTGTGAAATTCCACACAAAATATCATGCTGCATTTTCTCGGTGTCAGAAATCGTAGTAGTCGCGTATACAATCTAGGTAGCGAATGTGACAAATAAATTTATGTCTCTCGACTCTGTGAACCAGTATTTCCTTTCTCCGTTAACATCTTGTTTTTGCTAAGGAATTAAACAAAAAAGAAAAAAATTACAGTCGTGCACCGTGGATTGTGAGCGCCGTATCAAACCGGGCACGGTGAAATTAATGTGCGGAGAGTCGTAAAAAATAGCAGTGCACAAATTCTCAGTCACGAAGGCTCGATTAAATTGATATATAAATATCGAGGACTGAGGGTATCCTCGATCAGCACGAACGCAGCATCGTCGAACGCTTTTTCATCTTCATCGGCTCACCCAGCCGCCCACACACGGTTCCCAGAAATCAAGCCGGACTTTCCCACCTTGGTTTCTTACCATGCCGGCGAAAGACACTCACGTGCCGGTTCTATCATTTGTATCGAACGAACGAGCTGGAACGAGGGCCGTAATGGCGATGGGATGAAAGACTGAACGCGAGTGGGAGAGAATCTGCGCGGGATCGATTCTCATTCGATTTAGGTACGGTGTATTTGATTGCTGTGCAAATGCTGTTTGTTGATTTTTCTCTTGGCCGAAGGAAGGACTCTTGTTCGTTTTAATCGAGTACGTTTACTCGATAGAAAGTCGGCTACCTTCACCTGCTGCGTTTCTAAAATATGAAGATCCAATACTGTTTCGAGCTGTCCCATTTTGTTTCAGCGAAATGGCCGATGAAGAGAACTCACTCAGGAAACGTATTCGCATGCGAAAATCCGATTTTGATGAAACTTATGGGAGCTTATAGCTCTTTGAAAAATATTTGACTCGTGTTCTTTTTTATTGGAACTATTCACTTTGTAGGGGTGAAAACAGTCCTCAAAGTTGGGATATCTCGGCGACCAGAGGTCTATTCTATAATAAATATTCTAAAATAAAGCGTGCATTAGCATTCTATAAAAAAATGAACGATTGTAATATATTTTACTATATGAATAAGTAAAAACATTCTAAAAATCACTGAGATACAATGAACAATATTTTAATTATTTCATTCTTTACAAAAATGAATGACTATAAGATATTTCACAATTTGAGTAACTAAAAACATTCTAAAAATCACTGAGATACAATGAACAATATTTTAATTATTTCATTCTTTACAAAAAATGAATGACTATAAGATATTTCATAATTTGAGTAACTAAAAACATTCTAAAAATCACTGAAATACAACAAACCCCATTTTGATTCTTTCATTCATTACAAAAATGAACGATTATAATATCAATAACTAAAGACATTCTAAGAATCACTAAGATATAGCAAACCTCATTTAGAGTCTTTCATTTATTATAAAAATGAACAATTTTAATATATATTTCACAACATGAGTAACTAAAAATATTCTAAAAATGGCTGATATAGAGCAATCTCCATTTTGATTATTTCATTCTTTACAGAAATGAACAATTATAATATGTTTCACAAAATGAATGATTAAAAACACTCTAAAAATCACAGAAATGCAGCAAACACTATTTTAATTCTTTCATTCATTACAAAAATGAACGATTAAAATCTATTTCACAACATGAATATCTAAAAACATTCTAAACATCGCTGAGGTGCAACAAACCCCATTTTGATCCATTCATTTTTTACAAAAATGAACGATTATAATAGAAATAACTAAAAACATTCTAAAAATCACTGAAATACAATAAACACTACTTTCATTCTTTCATTCTTTACAAAAATGAACGATTATAATATGTTTCACAACATGAATAACTAAAAACATTCTAAAAATGGCTGATATAGAGCAAACTCCATTTTGATTATTTCATTCTTTACAGAAATTAACGATTATAATATGTTTCACAAAATGAATGATTAAAAACATTCTAAAAAGCGCTGAAATACAACAAACTCCATTTTGATTAATTCACTCTTTACAAAAATGCACGATTATAATATGAATAACTAAAAACATTCTAAAAATCACTGAAATACAATAAATACTACTTTAATTCTTTCATTCTTTACAAAAATGAACGATTATAATGTGAATATCTACAATCATTCTAAAAATCACTGAGATACTATAGACACTGTTCCAACTCCCCAAGGAAGTATTTCTATGCGCGATCGTGGTTGTCAGCGAGTACATAAATGTGTCGAAGAATGTTAACGAAAGCAGCTTTCAGGAACAAAAGGGGCGGTCGTTTCCCTGCCGCAGAGAGATTGACAGGTATAAATGCGACAACCCGATTCCAATAAAATTTCTACACTCGTTAAGGAGGTGTAATGGCGTTTCTATTGTACCGGAGGAATGCCTCGCCATACGTGGACCGTATCTCGACGCTAATGTAAATAAATTGTTGCGCAACTTGGTGGCAGGTCTTGACGATCGGCTGCATTGTGTCCATAAGATGAATACCGAGACAAACGTATGCCCATAATAAATCCGTGCAAATTGCGCCGAGGCGTCGGCGCACAGCGGTAATTACTGACAACCTACGATACCGAACCGATAGTCGCTGACAATAAATTTCGCACGCAAGAATACACGGTTATTATATCCGTTCACAATAGTGGGCGTGTGTAAACGATCGTTTACCGAGATTAATTGCGCGTTTCATTGCGGTCGACATCATCGACAATGATCCTTTGATCCATCCACCGACAAATTACATGTTTTATTTACATCCTTAAATCGGACCGAGGGAAAAGCGATATTTGATTCCTGTTCCTTTGCACTTGGACCGGTACAAAGTAACTAACTAACCAATTCGAAAAAATGCTGCCTTGCCTGCAAGGCTGATACTTGAAACTAACATCGTTTGCGAATAAGGATGTATCAGAAACGAATAATGGGTGTATAAATATGTATCAGAAAAATATAAATTACTATACTTACATATATAGAATATAGTATTATATTCAATTACATATTCAAATTATATATTCAAATACAATTTTGTCTCTCCCCTTTTAAAATATAAAGAATTGCAGTAAGAAACTACTTCTTGACTTCTTTCAATTAAATTGAATTTCATATACGACGAGACAAATTTATGTACACAATTACAGTTTAAAGATAATCACACCTTTACGTTCTAATTTTAGTTCAATAAATTAAAATACATTAAAAGGCTGAAATAAATTAAATGTTATTTCCGTAAGCCAAAATAGCCTGGAATAGAATATAAATTATTATGACATACTACATGTCGTTCTTTCTTTAGAATATAGTATTAACCCTTTGTACTCTAAGCAATTATAATTCTAGAATCGAGACATACTTTTTACGTAGAATAGCTACATTGTACATCGTTCATTTTCGTTCGTGCATATAAAATTTGTTAGTATTATTCGAACGTACGATGTTTGAATTTTTATCGATTTAGTTGGTTTAAATAATAGTATGGCAATTGTTAGTGGCACCATAGAGGGGATGTTCGAGCGCTAAGGGTTAAACATTTGCACTAGTTCGTTGATCTCGAGAAGTGTATTACAAAGATGAAATAAACCACTTCGCAGGAGTGCAGCGGCCCATAGTAAATGGCCAAGTCTACACAACGGAATCAAATGATGCCCACTATTTTTCACAACTGCATACGAAAAGCAGCGCTCGGCTTTATCTCTTTGGGAGCGCAGAGGCGGGGTGGTTATTCATGAATGAATCCTCGTAGAAATCAGTACAAACATCAGCGCAAACTTTTGCCTACCCATTGTCGAATCCTGGCCAGGGACCACCAGGATCGCTTCCACCGGCCCGAGCCTTTGTTGTCACCCACTTGTCACGATCTCTCGTGTCTTCCTCTCTTTTCCGTTTGCCACGAGGTTTCTCTACCCCACCAAGAAATGGCTAATGCGTCGGGGATGGTGTCGCTTATCGTGCACACCCATCTATAAGCTCGACTAACACCTTGGGTGGCGCTTCGTTTAGTGAAGATATCAACGGCAGATCTAGGAACCGAGAGCGGCCCGAGTGTTTTGTCTCCTGTCACGAGGCCCTCCACTTACGAGCCTGTTATTTATGCAAGCTCATGGTGGATCGCAACACCGGCTGAAAATTCTATGGGAGACCGTTTCGTTCACCGGGCAACTTGGAAAAATTCGCCTAATTTTGTTTGGACTACCGCCCTGCTGCTTGGAACCATTATGAACATGGATACGGGTGCGGAATAAAGCAGTTTTCGAAATTGAGAATTGAATAGAAAACGATGGTATTATTCTATGGGGTTGTTCAGAAAAATTTTTTACAATGATGATGGCAAAATTGGCTAAAATGGTCCTCATGGATTAATTTCTAATAATTACGATTTTAATAGCATATGAAACAATGGTGAAAGACAATTTGGTTGCAGGATAATAGAAGTTTGTGAAATTGAGAATTGAATAGGAAAAGATGGTATTAATCTATGGGGTTGTTGAGAACATTCCTTGCCAATGATGATGGTGAAATTGGCTAAAATGGTCCTTATGGATTAATTTCCAACAATTACGATTTTAATGGTATATGAAACAAAATGGAGAAAGACAATTTGGTTGCAGGATAATAGAAGTTTGTGAAACTCAGAATTGAATAGGAAACAATAGTATTAATCTATGGGGTTGTTGAGAAAATTCCTTGCCAATGATGATGGTGAAATTGGCTAAAATTGTCCTCGTGGATTAATTTCTAATAATTACGATTTTGATGGTATATGAGACAATGGTCAAAGACAATTTGGTTGCAGGATAATAGAAGTTTGTGCAATTCAGAATTGAATAGGAAAGGATGGTATTATTCTATGGGGTTGTTAAGAAAATTTTTTGACAATGATGATGGCAAAATTGACTAAAATGGTCCTCATAGATTAATCTTTAATTGCTACGATTTCAATGCCATATGAAACATACTGGAGGAGGACAATTTGGTTGCAGGATAATAGAAGTTTGTAAAATTCGGAATTGAATAGGAAACCATGGTATTAATCTATGGGGTTGTTAAGAAAATTTGTTGACAATGATGATGGCAAAATTGGCTAAAATTGTCCTCATGAATTAATCTCTAATTACTACGATTTCAATGCCATATGAAACACAATGAAGGAAGACAACTTGTTTGCAGGATAATAGAAATTTGTGAAATTCAGAATTGAATAGGAAAGGATGGTATTATTCTATGGGGTTGTTCAGAACATTTTTTGACAATGATGATGGCAAAATTGGCTAAAATTGTCCTCATAGATTAATTTCTAATAATTACGATTTTACAATTTGGTATGAATTTACAATAAATATTAATGGCATATGAAACAATGGTGAAAGACAATCTGGATGCAGGATAATGGAAGTTTGTGCAATTCAGAATTGAATAGGAAACGATAGTATTATTCTATGGGGTTGTTAAGAAAATTTTTTGACAATGATGATGGTGAAATTGGCTAAAATGATCCACGTGAATTAATCTCTAATTACTATGATTTCAATGCCATATGAAATAAAATGGAGAAAGACAATTTGGTTACAGGGTACTAGAAGTTTGTGAAATTCAGAATTGAATAGGAAACAATGGTTTTCGTCTATGGGGTTATTATAAAAATTCCTTCGGAATGATGCTGGTAAAATTTGCTAAAACGATCCTCTTGGATTAATCTCCAATAATTACGATTTTAATGGCTTATGAAACATAATGCAGGAGGACTTAACGATGCTCAAATGAAAACTGTTTCTTATTTCAACGAAGCTTGTCCACTTCCATCTTGAATTTCAACAATGAAATCAATCTCTGACTATAGTTCCAGCACTAATAGAGAACGCACACTGCAACGACACCAGAAGTTGTAAACGTTTCACACCGATAGAACCACTTGGAAAATTATTTATAGCAGAACGTAAATTTGCACAATGTTTAGACACGAATAAAGGCCAGCAGACATCCTCGATGCGCGAGGGTAGACGACCCCATGAGAAATGTCTTCGAAGATTTGCAACTCGCGCGAGCTATAAATTGAACGAACGCTATCTCTCTTTTGTGTGGTCTGTCCGTTTTTTTTTCCCTTCGTTGTCTTTTTTTTTTTTTATTTCTGTAAACTTGTACGGTGAATCCGGTGCAATAGAGCTCTCCGGAGCTGTATGGATTCGGCAAACGGCCGGGTATTTAAGTCTTTGTAGTCCGGCGAAATTCTGCGGGGGAGCGGACGGTGAGTCACGGCAGGTGCTCGGAGAAGAACGAAAAGCAGAAGACGAGGAGCGAGAACCGCCTTCTTCTTTCGCAGGGGCTTCGTCCTGTCCTCTCTTTGCTCGTTGCACGGATTATTTAAACCCTTTCATCATTACGCAATTGCGCAATCACAAAGAAGGGATTTTCACGTGATGTAAATCCGCCGGAGGGATCGAGCGAAGGGATCAACGCAGTCAAGCGGATTATTCAAGGAGAAGGTTGCACAAATAGAAGACCGCATTTTTCTTCTATGAATACATTGTATTAATAGACAATTGTATTTACGGTACTGCATCATTACTATTAGTACCAGAAGGTTGAAGCCCTTATCGACAGTGCAGGATTAAGACCTTCGGAGGCCCTAAGTACTTTAGAGATTTTGAGGTCCGCTCGTGGAGGATCGCGTTCAACTGGTTTACAATCGCTTGAGCATTTTTAATAATTTTATTGAAATGTTTTTGTTGTATTACGCACGGATTTATGTAACAATAATTGTCTATATTTCGAGTATGTAGAGACACACTTTGGTAATCACGCTCAACAGTACTTTTAGCAGAAGTTTTGCTTGTTATTCATTGTTAGCTTTTCACTATTCTTTCGTCCTTTTCGCTTGCCTGCACTAAAAATGTAATATTCAGAGCATTTCTATAGTGCTTTACCTTTTCTTGTTATCCTAAGTACGTGCTTATTATGCTGAATAGTCAAACCAGCACTATTTTTCTGCAATATTTTTGCAACGATAAATTTCGACATAATTTAGTTCACTGTTTGGTATTAAGAGAAGTATGTGCAACGAACAAATAAAATTTCTGTTATTACAAACTATTGGATTGTTCGGAAAGTAATTTCGTTTTTTCCCGATAGAGGATTTAATTGTATTTTTTGCACCCAACTTCACACTTAAACCGCATAATCATTATATGTTTTGAGAGCTAATATAGCAAGGCTTGTGTGTGAAAAAGTCCAATTGATTCTACGCAGTAGTTTTTGGTTGGTGTCCTTTTAAATATGGAGAGCAATAAGCAGTATTTTCGTCATATTTTACTTTTTTACTATAGAAAAGGTAAAAATGCTGTTCAAGCCAGAAAGAAATTAACCGATGTGTATGGAGAAGCTGTGTTGACAGTACGCCAGTGCCAGAACTGGTTTGCAAAATTTCGATCCGGCAATTTTGATGTCGAAGATGCACCACGTTTTGGAAGGCCGGTTGAAGCTGATAAAGACACGATAAAGGCATTAGTTGATGCAAACCGGCGAATAACAACACGTGAGATCGGTGAGAGGTTAAATTTATCAAATTCAACTGTTTATGACCACTTGAAAGGCCTGGGTTTAACCTCGAAGCTCGATATATGGGTTCCCCATGTTCTCACGGAGAGAAATTTGTGTCATCGCATTGACGTCTGTGATTCGCTTCTCAAACGTCACGAAAATGATCCACTTTTGAAGCGCATCATTACTGGGGACGAAAAATGGGTTGCATATAACAATGTCAAATGCAAGAGATCATGGAGCAAAAAAGATGAACCGGCTCAAAGCATTTCCAAAGCCAATATCCATCAAAAAAAGGTGATGCTGTCTGTTTGGTAGGATTTTAAAGGAATCGTTTTTTTTTTGAGCTTTTACCGGATAACACAAAAATTAATTCGGAAGTCTACTGTCATCGGCTGGACAAACTGAATGGTGCACTTCAACAGAAAAGGCCAGAATTAATCAACAGCAAAGGTGTAGTGTTCCACCAAGATAATGCGCGACCTCATACAAGTTTGGTCACTCGTCAAAAGCTTTTACAGCTTGAATGGGATACAATGCCACACCCACCATATTCTCCAGATCTGGCACCTTCTGATTATTATTTGTTCCGGTCACTGCAAAATTTTTTAGACGGTAAAACCTTCACTTCAAATGAGGAGGTCAAAAACCACCTCGATCAGTTTTTTGCCAGCAAAGACCAAAAATTTTATGAGCGTGGAATCATGCTACTACCAGAAAGATGGCAAAAGGTATTGGACTAGAATGGCCAATATATAATTTAATAAAATATTTGTTCATTATGCGAAAAATGTCTTTCATTTTCACTAGAAAAAACGAAATTACTTTCCGAACAACCCAATACAATGAATGTTCTGTTATATTATAAAACAATAACTCCAAATTTACTATTGCAAACAATCGAAACTAGCAACAATTTTTTGAATAGCATAATGTCCGAATATTAATGAGTCATTGTATATGGTTATTCTCACTCCTTTCTTACGCGAGTCCTTCCACTGAAATACAAATACCTCAACAGTTCTCCCAATGCATACTTGCCATTTTGTGGTAGGCCCGTCGTTAATTGCGCAAGGCGATAAAAATCGTCTAAAAATCGTGTACAAATCCTCTAAAAATCGTCTAAAAATCGTCTAAAAATCGTAGTCGGCCGACGACGAGGATAAACAGCGGTATAAACGAATAATGGTCGAATTCGATGGGTGGATGTCCGTCGACAGGCAGGGGCAGCGCAATCATGCGAGAAGCTCTCGAACAATGAACCGTCGAGGACGCGGCGAGAGGCGAGTGCCGGTAGCCGCAAGAAAAGGAAGAGCCTGTACACGGTTTCAGGAGCAAAAGCGGGAGACTGGGTACAGCTGCAGTTGTCTGACGCGGTGCTCGTGCCACGGCGATGCGCAATCGTATGCACACACGCCCCGGCGTGATTGTTCCAAGAACGGTGTAGGGCCCCGTTCGAATGGCGAAGGGAGAAAGGGCCGACGCCAAGGTGGAAGAACTCGGACGAACGCCGCACCGGGGATCCAGTGAGCAAACCGATCGGAATGTCCTGCGTGGTCTCGTTGAGAAAGCTCTCCAGAGGCTGCTTGCTTTTTCTCCGATCGGGTCCGGCCGATCCGCGGAACAATGGGAACGCAAGCGTTTCTTGATCTCCTCGAGATAGGTATTTAACCCCTTCCGCTATGTTTTGTTTCACGGTTGATTAGAACTTCTATGCCATTCATCGTTTCTCAGAAGAAGAAGGAAGTTTGTGCTCATCGAACGCCTCTATAAATTCTTCGATAGGTATACAGGGTGGGCTAGAACTGTCCGAACTCCTCCAAGAGGGTTGTTACTAAAGCTACTTAACATTAACTGTGCGTAACTGTTCTCCAATGATTATGATGCGATTAACAGTTAAGTAGAATATTATTTCTGTTTAAAGAAAATTAAAGAAATACGTGGTTAGATGATTCAGTTCGACATCTTGATCACGAGTCTGATTCGTTGTCGTAGGGGTTAACCCCTTGCCATTTTCTTTGTAAATGAAGCTATTGTAACGTTTTCATCGTTAGAAGTGTTGAGGGAAGAAGGTTGTAGAAGAGAAGAGGCAATGTATATTTCTTATACCCTTACATTTACCTCAAGGCTTAAATATTGTTTACAGAAGAATAAAATTTGATTTAGTCTTGAAAGGAAAGTATAATATTTAGAGTTGTTAGAGTTTGCTTAAAATCTTCACCACGAGTCTGACTCGTCATAATGTGACAAGAGGTTAAAATAACTTTTTCTTTCGTGCAAATTTCCGTCTTGGTTTTGTTAATTTCTCAGTTGAATTTTGGCTGAAATTTTAGGCTGAATTTTTGGAATGAAGTTTTCGATAACTAGATTATAATTTATTTTACAATTCAAGTATATTCATATTTTACAATATATTATTTCACAATTCAAGAAATTATAAAAGCTTCGAATGAATTTCTCCATGGAACCAGACATTGCAATCAAAATGAAAGAAGGTCAAAATAGATGCAGTCTCGTCATTATTACAAGACAGCGTACATCACTTGCGTTTATTACTCGGCAGTTCTAGTGTTCTAGAAAGAAAACCTTGACACAGAGAGGATGGGCTTAGAAAAATCGTTGAGAGTTAGGAGGGACAGTCGATCGCTTCCTGAAGAAGAAACAGCGGTGCAGCTGCAGTGTCCAGTTCGCGATCGGGAAGGGTAAGAGTAAAAAGAGCATGGTTGTAGGGTGAGAAGGAAAGGGCAGGATCCGTGAGCAAGAGCAATTGCAACTGTGTTGTGTCGTGCGCTCGATTGAACCAGTGCACGGCGTCGTTCACCTACAGCAAAGTCAGCGTTGTGGCCTTGGAGATGTTCTCGGACGACGGCGAAGGGAATGAAGAGTGGAGAAGAGGGAAACGAAGAGGAGGAGGACGGTGAAGTTTACGAGGAACGTGCAGAGAATGCCGTGCAACGAGGATTCTATAACCTTTGGCACGCCGCGACTCGATGCGCCTTGCCGCTCGATTACGATCGATCGAGTTTCATCCTGGTATCGTTCGGAGAGTGGGAGATACTGTTGCAAGGTCGATCTTCTTCCTTCGCGTCGAAGAGGCGCTTGATGTTCTTCCGATGAACCATTAGGTCACGGCTGAAATTCATTCTGTTCAACCTGATCGTTGATGCGGCGATGATGTCTGCCATTCGATAGGCGAGCGATTCTGGAAATTCATTCTACCGAGGATATACTGGGTGAGGCATCTGGAACGGGTTAACTGAATATTTGGTGCAAAGGGAAAGTCGTGCTTCGTTGTGTCAGGTTTTAAAGTTTGTAGGTAATAAATAGCGACGCGAATTGGAAGAAAGCTTCAGCCTCCGGTCAAACAAAGCCTCCGGCTACATGTGAAAGTCTTGAAAGTACGTATTCTACTGTTTTCAATGATGGAACTTGTTATGGAATATTAATGTATTACATACTGTAGAACTTGAAAGAACATTTGAGGCACTTTGTATTGTACGAGGACCAAATGGAAAATAATATACTGCAAGTAGGAAATTTTTAAGGGATGCGTTTTGCAAAGCCGTAATAAGTACAAGAACCTGTCAGAGACGATGCAAAGGAAAGTTCTATCAACTTTCAAAATTTGTAGCCAGTACATGACGATTCTTATTGAACCAAAGCTTGCGTTAGTCTTCAGAGTACGTATACTACTGTATTCAATGATGAAATTCAAACCAGTACGCTGTTGCTATCTAATATTAATGTATTCCATAATGTGCAACTCGAAAGAACATTTGAGGCCCCCTGTATTATACAAGAATCAAATGAAAAATAACGTTGTGCAAATAGGAAATTTTTAAGTGGTGAGTTTT
>CM052088.1:9850935-9881242 GCA_028453745.1 Agapostemon virescens
CACAATATTTTTATTTAAAATGTGGTGCAGATTAATGATATTAATTATGGGTGCATTATTAAACGAGCATCTTTTGTTTGTCTACTTTTGTCTCTCTTTCTTGAAAATTTGACATGTGATATGATAAATGAAACATCGTTTTTTTATTTTAAATGTGTAGCAGATTAATGATATTAATGATGGGTGCATCATTAACCCAGCACATTTTATCATTTTACTTTTGTGTCTCTTGTTTGAAAATTTGACAAGTGATATGATAAATGAATTATAATTTGTTGATTGAAAATGTGGAGCAGAAATGTGTGCATTATTAAACTAAAATCTGTTGTGTTTCTATTTTCGTGTCTCTATCTAGGAAATTTCATGTATGATGGGATAAATAAAATATAACTTGTTGATTTAAAGTGTGGAGCTAAAGTAGATATAGTATTGTACTATAATATTTTTTGTGTTTACTTTTGTGTCTGTTTTTTGAAAATTGAACATGTCACATAATAAATGAAACATAATTTTTTTTTATTTAAAGCGTGGAGCAGAAATGGGTGCATTATTAAACTAGCATCTTTTGTGTTTTTACTTTCTTGTCTCTTTCTGGAAAATTTCACACGTGATGTGATACCATAAATGAAACATAACTTGTTCACACAAAGAATGAAGCAAAAATGGATGCTTTTTGGTATCATTCGCGTGTCTACCTTTGTGTCTATCCCTTAAAAATTTAACATGTGGTATGATAAATGAAGCACAATTCGTTGATATAAAATGTGCAGTTAAAATGAATGCCTTACTATATTAGCATCTTTTGTGTGTCTACTTCTGAAGGTATAAAATCGCATGTTCCAAAATGGCGTACACATAAATTACAGCCAATCAATGAAAACAATACAAAATTACAACATTCCTATTCTTCGATACACTGAATCTTAACTTAAACCAAAAATATACACAGTTTCAATTTATATTACTTAAACCTTGAACAATACCTTCCGAAAAGATTCCGAGCTGAATAGCGATGTCTTTTGATCAGTTACACCTCCAGAAGATCGAAGCTACAGCACTCGAGTCCAGCAGAAGATCTACCCACAATTCTTTTCGACAATTTACTCAGGGATCCAGCGACAGTCGCTTGAAAGTATAAACCACGAGAGCAACCATCCACCGAACCGAATTACACTGGACGAGTTAGAGGGAAGATCACTCAATCATATGAAAAAGTTGTAGCATGGATTCGCCATGCGTCTCGATGTACCCTGCCGAGTCATTTGTCCAATTTATCATCATCCATAATCGGACGGCGTCGTTCTCTCTCGTAAAGAAAAACCGGCTGTTCGGCGCCGAATTTCTCCATGCGCCGTGACTTCGCAAAGAACGAAATTGGCCCCGTGTCCGAAAGAGAACAAGACTCGTGCGGACCGAAGCAATCGAAGGAAACCGAGCGACATTTGTCTCATGACCGTTGTCCACTCCGCGCAAGAAGATGACACTAGATGCCTCCGGGGGTCTTACCGGGAGCTCGTAAATCTTCTTAAATATCTTGGCTATCTGTTCATCATTCTGCGGGGCCGAGTCCGAGGGCCCGGGTTAAAAACATGCATCGAACCAGCTGCCGCTTAACAGTAGTTGTAATGGGCATGCAGAGTGCGCGGGTGAGTGCAATCAGACTTCATCTCGTTGCAGAGGCTCGGTCCAGAGCGGTATACATCAACCCGAGTCTCGACCTGTTCCAGCTTCGAAGTCCGTCACGAGAGAGAGAGAAACAGAGAGAGAAATTGAAAGAGAGAAAGAGAGAGACCCTGTGCGCTTATTGTTCTCTCGGCTCTCTCGTAGCCTCAAGCTCTCCCGCTCGTTTTCGCTCTATTTCTCTCGCTTTCTCAAGGACGCGCCTCGCCGCGCTCTCCGCGCGTTGCCCTTTTCATTTTTTCTTTTTCAAGCACTCACGAAAAGGTGCCACGAGCGTCTTTTACCTTCGTTAGCCTCCGCCCGTCTTAATGAACCTCCTACTCGGGCCCTCTATGAGATTACCTAATGGAGGTTAATTCGATGGCGAACCTGAAGAGGCCAGTCCCGGGGTCATGAAGCGTATACCTGCTTTTAAGCACTCCTCGGACGCAACGCGATTTAGTCCTTTTCGAATGATCGCCGGGATAGTGTGTCCGCTTTGATTCCCCACGGACTGATACGCTTTTTGTTAATTAACCCATCAACGATCGCCGATTTCTTTCGGCGCGATCGATAACGCGCGATGGTACCGCCGCCGTATCGTAATCGTAGCTCGTTTTTCTGATAGACTCCGCAGCCGTCTTCGGACTCTGGAACAATTACAGCGGTTAATCTGTAATCAATAATCTGGTCATCTGTAATCAATTTTTGAATACAGTGAATAACTTTAATATTCGGACACTATAAAATTTTTACTTTGTCGCATTGTAATTTTGTTCACGATGAAGGAAAAAAAAATTAATTCTAAATTACATTCCTACATAATGTCTAGTTAGTAAAAGTATAAATTTTTATTTATATAATTACTAGCGTTTATTAAATATTCTATTTTAAACGAAACAATGTCTGATTTTAACGTGACCCTATACAGTAATGTAATTTAGAATTAATCTTTTTCTTCTTCGTCGTGAACAAAATTACAATTTACAAATATTACAAATATAATAAAATTACAAATATTAAAGTGATTCATTTTATGTTGCGGATCCAGTAAGGTTTGGATTAGGTCGAAGTCTCGTTGCTATAATTTTCAAGCCTCTTTATTATATATACGGATTTTTGTGAAAAATTAAAATTGTCATTATTCGTTAATAAGATTCGTTGATTTTATAAGACAATACACACTAGCCAATTTTGATACTCGATAGGTTTAGTGTCTAAATGACAAAGAAGCTCTAATCACTGCAAATGTAAAATAAATCGTAATGCAAAAGGTTACTTCGTCCTTTTACCATCTTTCAAGCAACAGGTTTTTAGTCGATTCCTACTCAATTAGTTTCGGAAGGGTCTGTCTGAGTGGCTCGTCTCTAAAAGTTACAATTGCCCATATTATTATGTCAGCGCATGATGAATTGCTTCCACTGTTACTATATTATGACGAAGACTAGACTTCGTGGAATTGAAATAAAGTACGAAAGCCGCAAATAAAATTACGATGTTAAAGTACCTTCTCTACAGATTTGAATCATCATTTATCCTTGATCTATCATCAAAGCAACAAGATGAAACCTTTGCACCATGATTGATTCGTAGTCAGGTTGAGAAGTGCTTCGCCACTCTCGAATCTTCGAAACAGGGATAGGAAAAAAGAACGCATTTAATTTCATTAAAAATTCAATCATTGTAGATAGATAGATAGAATACGTTAGCAGAGTAAATTATTCTATTCTTTTCATATTGTACAACCTGTGAGATATTTAGAAATGAAACAATTGTTCGTTATTTCAATTTAAATACAAAAAGTATTCACGCTTAGATTACTCAAAGCTTGGACTTCTAAATATAAAAGCAGCTATGTACTTAATTTAAATACAATAATATAATATAATAATAAAATTAATATATAGTTTTAATAATAATTTTAATAATAAAAATTGATAATCAATATGTTCTCTACACTATATACATTTTTCATTCATCCTTTCTAATAGTTCCTAACTCAAATAGCCATTTTTAGCCAATCTAAACTTGCAGCACCCGCTACGAGATATCTCGTAGCTGACAGTCAAAGGGTTAATCAGCTTTTAACACAAACTATGGGAAAATATAAGGTGCGCTATCTTTTTGTCCCGGAGTGTACGTATACGCAGAAAGCAAATCATGTAGAATGACAATATTGTAGGTCAGAAGAAATGGCTTGGGTGTGGAGTTAAGACAGCTGCGAGTGCAAAGGGTTAATAGAGCAAACTTAATGATCATCCCGTTACGTTCAAACTAGACCAGACCACGAAGAGAACAGCCGAGGTAGAATCCTGGGAAACTGGCCAGGTGATCAACAAACTACCATGAGCTCCCTTCGACGCATCGTTCAGTTCTGTCTCGAACGCGAGTGAGGTCAGAGGTCGCCGCTATAAACACACCGATGTTATTGCCAGCGTGCAGATCTTCGCTGCAAGCGCTCGGTCACGCGCAAACGCGTGCACGTTTCGCGGGAAACGCATAGAATTGTAACTTACGGTACATTGGCTCGCAAAGCGGTTTCAAATTATTCCTCTTGCCTGTATCCTAACTGAGCGACGCTAACAACAAACCGCGGCCATTTTGTGCGGCTCCGAATCGCGGAACTCCGCGTCTTGTGCGCTTTCGGTGTTACAATTCCAATTGACACTGAAATTTACAGGTTTGTGTTACTAGCTCGGGGAATTTATTATGGACGATTACGCCTATGAGTAAGATGGACCATAATTCTTCAGGATGGGTAGAATCTTGCGTCAATTTTTCCTGTATTTGAAAATATTACGAATTTCGAAGGGTTCGTTCTAGGGAAGAGAGCAATAAAAATTTATGTAAGCTGTTTGAAAGTATTACGATGTTAAAATTGAAAAAAATAATTTATTCGTGGTTCAATAATTTGGATATCCGCAAACTACACGCGGCTGGTTGCAAAACTACGATAGCAAAAGCGATATTTATTTTCTTGTTGCTGTCTTGACTATAATAAGCAATGATTCTATGAGTTGTCGAAAAATCGTTCTATCAGAGTTCTTCCACTATTTCCGACTTACTTAACCAAGCAATTTTAATTCCTAACTCGAGACATTTTTTTGTCCTAGAATAACTCCATTGTACGTGGTTCGTTTCGTGAATATCAAATTTGTTAATCTTAATCTTACGTACAACACTTCAATTTTTACTAGCTTCTTAAATACAAACATTGTTTTGAATAATATTCTGCCAATTTCTAATCTCTCCTCAGAGGAACCATCGGAGTGCTAAGGGTTAACTTACAATTGGACGACTTTCTCGCTAGTACCTGATCCGCCTCGGATTCATATAAATATACAGGGTGAGTCACCAAACGTTTGCACCACAAATATCGTTGTTGTTTCATTTCTTTCATATTTTAAAGCTTATACGTTTTTTCTGTCCTTGACGTTGAATGACCTTGGAATAATATAGTCAGTGAATTCCTAATGAAAGGGACTATCATTGTAGGTGTTTAAAAAAGGATGGTTCCATTTTTAAAAAGTCAAGGTGACCTTGATATCTCTAAAAAAATTACATAAAAACAAAATTTTTTTATTGTACCATTGTACCATTCAATTTTGTCCTTACCATATTTTACGTATCATTAGAAACAACAAAGATATTTGAAGTGCAAACATTTGGTGACTCACCCTGTATATGTTGTCTTTAATCCGCCAGTAGGGCTTACTAGATAGCCTTACGTCATTGACAGTGACGAAGAATTTAGTACTCAATCCTCGTCGGATGAGGAAGATGCAGAACCACAAAAAATTGTTTGGCAATCACTATCCCAGACAAATAATAATAGTTGTTATCGCCCTCGGAAAGGAGATTGCCCTAATGTCCCCGAAGCACCCCATTCTCCTGTGACCTATTTTCGAAAACTATTTGACATGGAAATTATAAGCAATATAGTTGACTATACCAATATGTATGCACTGCAATGTGATCCAACAAAGAGATTTCAAAAATAAAATGTTTAACGTCAAGTGCAAATTGTTTTATGGAATTTCACGCTGAAGTTTTTATGCACAGAAGTGCAAACTATATAGGCCGTTGTTACCTGAAAGTCACATAGTGAATATATTTCAATAAAATTGTTTAAATGGAACAATTTTTTTTCACTTGCATATATAAGTTTATAATTTCTGATTTTTCGTTCCCCCAATCTTTTTGGATTAAAAACAAAAATTCGGCCCATACAGGGTTAACAGTAATATTGTAAAAGTCGTATATCTGTAACGGTAACAACAAATACTCTTTCTAGTTGGAACAGTTACCTTTGGGAAGCGTTCAAATCGCTCGCAGAGCATCACCGGAAGCCCAGCGCTGCCGAGAACACGAAAGACTCCTCGACCCATTAGATAAGCCACATTCTAATCTCGCCGGCAGCCTATCGCCTAATCCTCGCCTAGCATCGTTCTCGCTTTAACCCGTTCCACCTGCGCGACCCATCATCAACACCGTTTTCCCGACTATCTCAATCCTGTGGCGCGTTCGCACGAGCACATCGTCCGCGTTGCACAGCGCCATAAGCATCGGTGCCGGATGATCGATCGCGGTTCATCTTCATTACGCTGCACGCAGGACCTGGTTGCCCTAGGTTGACCGGCTCTGCGAAAGACGTACGACGTCCCGGGCGGTGAATGAACATCGGGTACGGTTAAATTGACGTGTGGGGACCTTTAAGCCTTGCCCGTCCATTGTCGTAGGCCACGCAGACACGTCCATCATGCTTCAGGCCAGGGACAAAAAGCGCCTGGATCCTCGTAGGTTGCTCAGTGTGGGCCTGGAAGTCTACCAGGAGGCCGGTGTTGCGTTTCAACCTCGTCAAGATGCGCGCCGCCGTTCCCCATTAATCAACGAAGGGGAGTAAATGATTACGCCGATGGCACTCGCCTATACCGCGGCCCTAGAACCCTGATTGGACGACCCGGCGATGACGGATGACGGTTTACAGAGAGATACACGATTCACGATCTTTCCGCTGCGTTGACGATAACCCCGGAGAGTCTTCTTTCGCTCGGCCACGGGAGATGCGCTCGCGATGATGCTCCCTATCGCAACCGGTGATGGCCGAGTTATGTTACCGTTGTTAAAGGAACGTGGCTATTACCGGGTACTTCTGTAATGACCGGGATCACCGGGTATCAAGCCTCCGATACGAATGGTGATCGATGATCGGGTAACGATCGATCCGTGCTCCCCGCTGTTGTAGAAGGGAATGATGACGGTCCGAGAATGATTATAGGTGCGCGACGCTGATAAGGACTCTCGAAATTGAAGCCGATGGAGTTTCTATTAAATTAACCGCTGCCTCGACACTTAGTCTACCGATCACCGGAACCGTGGACGAGGAATGCGGATCAACTGTGGGAAACTTTCGTTTTCCTTGATGCGCTGACCCGATCGGCCGGAGGGTGGGTTTGCGGGTCAAGGTGAGCTGGGTTTTCCTAGTTTCAGGGGATAGAAAGATTGCATGGTATTTTTGGAGGATGATAAGATTAGCGAGATTATTTTTGAGAATGTTGTGGATGTTTACTTACTCGTTTGTTGTTTATATTCAGATTTATAATAGGCATTTCTTGACAAGACGGAAATCTGCGATTTTTGCACTTAAGCACTTACTTATTTTAGCATTTCTGATAGGCATTCCTTGACAAGACGGAAGTCTGCAATTTTTGCACTTAAGCACTTATTTATTTTAATATGTCTGATCGATATTTCTTATCAGGACGAAAATCTTGCGATTTTTGCACTTAAGTAATTATTTATTTTAGCATTTCTGATAGGCATTCCTTAACCAGACGGAAATCTGCGATTTTCACACTTAAGCTCTTGTCTTGAAACGTTTGTTGCTCATGAAACGCTTTGATTATATCATTACCAATTCAGGTAAGAAAATTAAAAATATTACTGTTTATTTTTGGCAATTATTTAGGATAGTGGCGACTACTTTGATCTAAATGACCTCGAAATATATTGTTAAGGTTATCGTGCTAAAGAACTTCTTCCAATATATGTTATCCCCACCGGTTTTAGTTTTTTGAATGTTCGCAAAAGAAGCATTAGAATGACTACAGCAGATCTGGATTTTTATCAATTGTCGAATTTCTCCTTCATGGCGACAGAGAGATTTTACTCCTTTCCCTGCACTTCCCACCAATAAATGTTACTCCAACATAACGCCATACTCAAGATCAGTCGAATGAAAAATCAGTCGTACATTTCTAACATCGTTCATCCTCATACAACTATTCATTTGATGTAATCGCTAAAAATTGTGTACGAAGCACATTTCACGTAAGAAACATTTCTTTTGATAAATTATGTATATTACAGGCAGTCTTTCATTTATTTGAATCAATCATTCTGAGCTGCTGCATTGCATAATTTTTTTAAAGTCAGTAATTCAGCACAATATCTCTTCTTCTGGACTTTGCACCATCTGATAATTGTTTTTAATGCTATGAATGCTTTAGAACGTGTAGTAAGATCATTCGAGGATCCCTTTTCAGCTTTATTACCATCGTTTTCAACCCCTTCACTGTTTCAATAATTTCGTCAATCTGTCAACACTTCCACCACGATTTACACACCCTAGTATCTTGTTTGACACTAGAGCTCTCAGACGTGTCAAAATGACTTGTTACTGATTATTTCTTTCACAGTGAATGCAATTACAAAAATGTTCCACTGAAAGCTTTTTAAACGAACTTTCTTTTGCCTTCAACCATTCGATTCATTAACAACTACTGCGTGTTACACCCTTTAAATTAACGTTTTCGTTAAGACAAATAGTAAAAAAAAAAATTGTAAAAACTATTAACCCTTAGCACTCGAATGGCGTCTCTAAGGCGCCACTAAAAATTGCCATAATATTATTTCAACAACTTTTACATCATTACGTTACTCTTAAGAAATTGATAAAAATTATAATGCTCCAAGTACGACTAATAATAATTAATTTTACACATACCATAAACGATGTACCATATAATAAATGACGTTCAATGGAGCTACTATAGGTAGAAATATTGTTTCGATTCTGGAATGAACTTTAAACGAACGATCTCATCAAAGCACGTATCAACAAAAAAATTGTAAGAAATAATAAACGAAACATTGTCACTATAACAAAGCAGTACACATCAGTCCAGTTGAGTGTTCAGTGGTTCTACTATAAATCGACAATTTCTGGGTCAGCTTAGACTCGGTCACCGCGGTCGAGGGGGTTAAGCCAACACTCAAGACGTTGCCGAACACGGTACTTTCTCGCAATTAAGAAAACGGTAATTAATATAGTAAATACATAAATGTCGACTGTCTCCGTGGTACGTTCTCTCTGTAGAAGAGGTCACGGCCCACGGGCAGGTGGCCAAAAACCACGGGAACACGCGGACCTCCGGATACACTCGAGAGCTGACACGCATTCAGTCATGAGCCGTTACGTAAATCTCTGGTGTGTGTATGTACCTGTTTCTCCATCTTCTGCTTCTTCTTCTTCTTCTTCTTCATCTCGACTACCCCTTTCGTCTTCCTTTTTTTTTTCTGTCTCGTGACACGAGCGCGTAACCCGTTCGTTCGGGAACTTTTGGGAAATCGATGGAGAGAAGTTTGACGTGCACCGTGACGAATTGAACGTGACGGACTTTGCGGGTCTTTTATTGGGAAGAAACACTTTTTGCGATCGCGGCTTCGTAACTGTTGTTTCAGCCGCTTGCTACATTGCATTCGGCTGACGCGTTCTCCGCGAGATCTTCTGTAAAAGGATTGGATCGCGCAATTTTATCATGTTCTTCTGAAACTTTGTTTTCGATTAATGCACTTTCGATGGAAATTCACGGGAGTAACAAGAAGCTTAAGGAAACCTGAAATGTTAACAAATAAACGTTCGCGTTTCTTGCGCATGCTTGTGTATTATTTAATTATTCGAAATGCGAATATTGGGAGAGAAACTTTAGGGGCACTATAATGGATCGATTAGTACGATTACGGTGTCAGAACGTTTTTATTGTCAGTCATTTTCATTGTAATTATCTGTTATTACGCGTACAAGATTTTTGGGTGAAATGTTGTTAAGTAATTCGTGGTCTGCGAGTTTTAATGTACTCGTAGCCGGTGTGGAGATTGCAAGAGTATTTGCGTGCTTGATTTTAAAATGAAAGACAAGAGGTTACATTTTGAATGACTTGAATGTGAGAAAAAGTAAGTAAATGTGTAACGAATGACTTGAATGTGAAAAAAGAAGTAAATGTGTAAAAAATAAATTGAATGTAAAAAAAATAAATAAATGTGAAAAAAGAAATAAATGTGTAACGAATGACTTGAATGTGAAAAAAGAAGTAAACGTGTAAAGAATTACTTAAATGTGGAAAGAGTACTCTGCAAATGGATTTATAGAAAATTATGTGAAGATTTTAACCAGTTGTGAAGCACGTATGAATATTATACATTTAGTTATGATGCATTGTTATATTAACACATTGAGCGCCGGCCCCGGGATAATGCGTGTTTTGTAAATCTGACATTTGAATTGAATCCAAAAGCTTGAACAATTTTGTTTGTATTAAATCAAATATTCAATCAAAATATACGATTTTACGAAACTTTATAAAATTTTAAATATGTTCCTTGGCTATTCGTTGTTCAGAAACAGCCAAACGAGTTTGTAATTAATTAAATGGCTCATATGTCGCCGGCGCTAAATGTGTTAATGAAAAATGAGAGAACTACTCTGAATATAGACTTTGGATAAAGTGATGGATATTTCAAGTTCAAACAGTGATTTTTCACAATAATAATAATTTTTCCAGAATTACAGAATATATTACAAAAGTCTTGTCATATTTTTAATTTAAGCTGAACCAAAACTTGTCAGAAATTATCACTGCCGTTTCTATCAGGTATATCCACCATCCGATAGAGGATTTGTTACTTGTTATTACCAAAAGTTGTTATATACTAAAATTATAACATACTTTTTAATACATTGGTATTAGAGTAAAATCCATCATAAAATCTATCATTGATAGAAATTGTGTCACAAAGTTATGAAGTCTTCTCTAAAATATATCCATTCATATATAATATAACAATTTCTTGAGCAACTTTCAGTTACTGAAAAAAGAAGTTTGAAGTATCCTCGGTTACTTGCGAATCGCCTTTACCGCGTCGAGGTTGACATTAGAGAAAAATCCGTGGCCCGCGCATTAACAGGAGT
Organism: Agapostemon virescens; assembly: GCA_028453745.1. Taxonomy (NCBI): domain Eukaryota; kingdom Metazoa; phylum Arthropoda; class Insecta; order Hymenoptera; family Halictidae; genus Agapostemon; species Agapostemon virescens. Next base: position 9,861,845 of record CM052088.1, read on the forward strand.
GTTAAACTTTCGGGCCACCTGCCCGTGGGCCTGTGGGCCGTGACCTCTCGCGGGCCCCAATCGGTGGGGGCAGAGAGAACGTACTGTACAGACAGTGGAAGAGACGGGGCGAGTCAGAGCCAGGAGAAAAAGAAGTGGACGTGCATCTCCGGCTGATTGACGAGCGCCGGAGTCACCGTGATCTGCCCGAGAGACCGAGCAATAAAGCACGTGCGCGCATAAACGCGAGCGAACGATCCCGGCGAACGGAACACCTGCCTCTTCTCTCGACTCTCCTCTCGCTCTTTCTCTCTCTCTTTCTTTCCCTCTCTCTCTCACGTTTCCTTTCTCGCTCCTTTACTCTTTTGCTTTCTCATTCTCTCACTCTCTCGGTTTCTTGTTCTCTCACTCTTTGGGTTTCTTCCTCTCACTCTCACTCGTTCTCTGACGCACTTTCTCGCTCTCTCTTTCTCTTTCTCTCTCTCTCTCTCTCTCTCTCTCTCTCTCTCTCTCTCTCTCTTTCTCATTCTTTCTTGCTCTCTCTCACTCTTTCTCTCTCATCCTCCCTTGCTCTTTCGCGCTCTCTCGCGCTGTTCCTCGCTCTCTCTCGCTTTCTCTAGCTGTCCCACTCTTTCGCTCTTGTGTTTCCTATCTCTCTCGTTTTCTACCCCCCTCGACTCCTATCTCTCTCGTTTTCTACCCCCCTCGACACCTATCTCTTTCGTTTTCTACCCCCCTCGACTCCTATCTCTCTCGTTTTCTATCCCCCTTGTCTCCTACCTCTCTCTATTCTCTTATCTTCTTTATTCTGCCTTGCTCGTTTCCCCTTATATCCCTTGTCTCCTATCTCCTTCATCTCCTATCTCTTTCGTCTCCTACCTCTCTCGTCTCCTATCTCTCTCATCTCCTATCTCTCTCGTTTTCTTTCCCACTTGTCTTCTATCTCTCTCTAACCTCTTATCTCTCTTATTCCATCTCGCTCGTCTCTTCTTATCGCTCTTGTCTCCTATCTCTTCCATCTCCTAGTTTCTCTCGTCTCCTATTTATCGTTGGCTCCCTCTCTCACTCTTCCTCTCTCTTTGTCATGTCAATGTAGTTCTCCTTTGCACTCTCTCTCTCTCTCTCTCTCTCTCTCTCTCTCTCTCTCTCTCGTGATTCCTTTCTTCCTCTTTTACTCTCTCACTTTTTCGCTCCTTCGCTCTCTCCCTTTCTTGCTCTCTCGCCTCGCTCTCTCGAGCTCTCTCCCCGTCCCTCGGCGTCAGTCCAGTTCCATGGCTCTCCTCGCGGTCCAGGGGCGGGAGGAGGGAACGGCTGATGCGTATTTGTTCAAAGGGGGAATTAATTAGCGTGCGTTCGACCCAGGCTATGAGAAATCGGCGCAGATCGATTCGGTCGGTTTACGAGCGCTCTTCCTTGGAAAAGTTATGAATCGTGAGCCGCACGCGACGACATTCATTGCCGCGGAGCCCGCGAGTCGTTAAAGCACCGATGCCCGCTCGAAGCGAGAAAGTACGTTTACGGAAGAAATATGGGACGACTCAGGTTTTCTGGATGCTTGCCGGTTAATGTCTTGTCGAGATTCGTGTAGCGGTTGTCTTTTCAAACCGCTCGCTGCTACGTTATTTTTATCATTTCACCGTAGACCCGTGGATCATGCATTTTATTCGTTTCTCTGTGGATCGTCGTTGCAAGGAAACGTGATTGGTATATCTAGATTTTTATTGATTTCCGATGTTGCGATGAAATGCCACGTAGTTTTAGATTTATTGCGCTATCAGATGGTATTGTTTATTGCTTCATCGTGATTTCGGGGGTTATGTGTTTTAGTAACTTTTTTGGGTCGATGTTAAAGCAACGTTGTGATATTCATTTCTATTATCATTTCATGGCGCAATTTGGACGCTAATTTTGGACTTCTAAAATTGTTAAATGTTAAAAGTTAAGTTAAATTTAAAGTTGTTGTCATTTGGTATTTTAAGATAATGCGATTTCAGAAATTTCTTCGAGTTGTAGCGAATGTGATATGTTATCAGAATTTTTCTATCTTTCTTGTAGCCTCCAGTAATTAGATCTCCCTTGTTTTTGATACGAGATTAATTATGTCGAAATGTCGACAAACTTTGTTCGAGAGTTTAGGGAAAATTGATTCGTTTCTAAGACAATTTTTCCTAATCGATTTTAAAACGTATTCTCGAGGTTTAAATCGAAGCTGTTATAGGTTCATTTAGGACAGAACAATAAATTCGGTACCCAGTTGAAAATCGATTAACTCTCATCGATAGCTCAGAAAATAGTAGTTCAATTTTAGGGGCTACATCGAATCAATTTTAAAACATATTATTGTGACAATTTTTAAATTTTTTTGAGGATTCAAATTAAAGCTGTAATATTGCATTTAATAGGGTCATCTAAGTTCAATCTCATTTCAACAATTTTATTAATCCCGACCAACAATTCGAAACAAATCGATTCTGTTTATAAAAATAATTCTGATTCGAATCTTAAACTGTCAATTTTTATTTAAAATAATTTCAACAACACTTGCAATGCAACAATAATTGCAACAATTCAATGTAAAGCCGAGATATATCTGTGTTTTCAATCTTCAATTTAATATTTTGCAATGCACACCTATTTAAAAAATACATAAAATTTATAGTTAAAGTTAAAACGTCAGAGAATAAAGTTTTGCTACCGTGAAAATTACGAATAATTAAATAACAAAAATATTACACATATCGTCTAATTAACGTTGCCTGTAACATCACGTAAAAATTGCACGTGCAAAGTTTTATTTAATTACAGGAGGTAATTTCGAAACTAACGCAACAGAAAGCCTACATTCAATTATTGAAGAATCTGCTTGAATTACCACAGGTAACATCCAGATAACCATAAAATAACTGAAAAACATTCTCTTTAATCCAACTCCAACAACCCAAGAACCACCGAAAAGGAAAGATACCGATCTCCCCCCTCAAAACAGCAAACGCAAAACACCAGAACATATACACAGAGGCAATCAAGATTGGATTAGTTAAATCTGCAAAATGAAAAAGACCGAGGTACAAGATGCAACTTGCTTCACCCTCTTGAACCGGTCCGCTGAAAACACTTCTTTTCACTTATTTGTTGCGGATCTGGAAACTGTGATCCTGTGCGCGGATTTAATTTCATTAAACTATAGTCGGCAATTTAGTGGAGATAATATCTTGCACAGGTTAGGTTTCTTGCAAATTAGGGTTGTATTTATAACTGCGAAATACAAATTACTAAGGTGCATGTTTATAAATATATGTATATTACGAAGATACGCACTTGAATATACAAATTATAATGGTGAAATGGAAATTAATTGAAAAACCTGCTGAGAAAATTTATACGATGTTCTATCTTCGTCATAGTTTTTTTCTAGTCGCATGCATCAAATTTAAAATGTCGATTGTAACGAGTAGACTGTGGATTTTATGCATTTATTATAATAATTAGTAGGCTGTGTTATGTTTCCACAGCACGACAGTGGAGTTCTCTAAACATGAGAGGGTGCTTGTCCTCCATGGAGAATTTTACGATAGTATGTTACTGATTATTTCTTCCACAGTGAATGCGATTATAAATTGCACTACAAATTGCCATACTATTATTTAAATAATTTTTATATCGGTAGGTTTGTAGGTAAGAAATAGATAAAAATTTTAATGCTCATTTGAAGTTAAGAAGTGGATAAAAATTTTACTGTTCTAACCACGAGTAATAGTAATTAATTTCATATATATGGAAGGAAATAATCTACATACAGTGGAGCTACTGTAGGTAAAAATATTGCTTGAATTTTGGAACAGAATTACTTCGAGAGCAAGGGGTTAAGTTATTTTTTTGTTAAAGAACTTTGTGAGTGTTTTGCAAACATTGTAGCTGGCTTGAGGGGAACGAAATACATACATGGCACACTGATAAGGTGTGTCTTTCAACCACTTTGAGCTACTACAATGCTTGTGCAAGATAGGGAAAATAATTCCACAAGGACGTGGCCTTCACCCAAAAGCTTCAACGATAAGAAACAAATAGTGAGCCGTTTCTGATGAGTGAAAGATGTATCTTTCAGTAGCGAACCTTGAAAAATAAAAATATACAGTTGACAAAAATTGCGATGCCAGTATCGTCGAACCTAGAAGCGATTATCATCAGGAAGTCGAAATAAGTACATGGTGCATTGATAATATGTGTCTTCCAATCTCATGAAGCCTCTTAAAATTCCTCCGCAACGTTAGGAAAATAATTCCCTAAGGACGCAACATATACCTGAAAGTTTCAACAGTAATAAACAAATCCTGTTGAAAGAAACATGAATGGCCAATAGACCAAGCCTTCTCTGACGACTGAAATATGTAACGTGTACCTTGAAAACTAAAGGTATACAGTTGACAGAAATTGCGATACCGGTTTGGTCGATCCTAGGAGCGGGTAATCGCTTAATTACGATTAATCATCGTTCCCGGTGACTACGGGGCGATTGGTAGTCGACGGCCGGTCCGGAGGACAGGACTACAAGGTGGCGGGAGAAAGGGAAGAGGCGACTTTCACGGCGCACGCGCTATAGATCGCGGTGCGCGTGCCCCTCTCTCTTTCGAGGATCGAGCGCGCACCTGCGCCCGGTTGCGTGACTTTCCTCCCTTTCTTCCCTCCCAATCAGTGCGCGGTGCCGCGATTTAATGCAGGCCTTTACGATTGTCACTGCGGGCATACGCGGCCCGTCGTTACGGTCACGAGACCCTCTCCGTCCGCATTTATTTATAACATATGACGCCTCGTTCGACCGTTCATTATCCGTGTATTTGCACGCTTAATCGTACGTGGGAGCCATTAGTCGGGGACATTTCATTTATTTATTAGCCGGCCCCGATCGATCGTTCGCGATTTTTAACGAGGTCCATGCCGGCCCTCCGCTGCGAATCTTCTTGCACTGTTTCAACGTAGATTTAGCGATCCCGGTGCCCCGTTTCAGACGCGAATCGTCGAAACGATTTTCTGTTCGTTCTCGATTGTAATTCATCAAGCAGTGATGGTTTATTGAATTCTGCTTCGATATAAATCGATCGTGTCCGACTGGTTTATGGAAAGTTGATCCGAGAGGGGTATACATTGTAACGATGCTTGTTGTAAATTTTTTCATTGGCAGGCACGGGGCTTGGTAATTATATTTTGACGTTGAAGCATTTATGAAATAAATTGCAATCATAACCAATGACTCGGCAGCATTGAATTGGTCTGTCGAGTGGTTTATTTTGTAATGTGCAGTAAGAAGGGTCGCTGCGTTAAAGGATTTTTTAATTATTTTGAATAATCTGCTGTGTTTGAAATTTCTTCTTATGATCTATTCGTTCTTGGCTATCGACTGGAATTTATTGATCTTTTTTTTCTGGCCAAGACCTTGATTTTATTTTTATTCTCAATTTTATTTGTACCCTCGAAAGATTCAAGAGTGAATGCTTTAAAAAACATTGCTTCGATTCGAGAGATCTCTTTTAACTGCCTCGTTAACAACCTGAAAAATTCCACAAAATAATTTATTTAATGAAGCAACAAATGAAAACTTAAAATGTACGACACATAATTATCCTTCAGACTTCTCGTATTCTTCAGATATCGATTGAATTAAGTGCGACGAATATATTAACGTACAAATATATTTTTAAACATGGACAAATAATTGTGTCATCCATATATGGACCCGAAGAGGATCCATAGAAGATTAGACGAAGTGTTAAATCGGTTTTTGAATATGTTCCCATTGGAATTTTTAAAATTTTAAGGATTCAAATTAAAGGTAGAAGATCGCACTTTATGCTACGGTCATTTGAACTTGTACAAAAATTCGGTACCATGTCCATAAATTAATAAATATCGATGATTAACTCGGTAAGAATTGATTCGATTTTGAGAGAATTCTTGGAATAGCTGTTAGAATATATTCTCGTTGAAACTTTTCAATTTTTAAGGGCTCAAATTAACCCTTTGCCATACCATTTTTATTGTAACTAATGTTATTATAACATCTCTAAATCTTAAGTATTTATATTTGTTAAATTTTGTTTAAAATCATCAACACGAGCCTGACTCATCATAATATGGCAAGGGGTTGAAGGTGAAAAATCGCACTATATGCTATGCGAGTTTCACCCTTAGCACTCCAATGGCCCCCCTGAGGCGACATTAAAAATTGTCATACTATTATTTAAAACAATTGTTACACTACAACGTTTGTATTTCAGAAGTTAGTAAAAATTGAAGTGTTACGCCTACGATTAATAGTAACAAATTTGATATGCACGAATTCTTCTGGGCCAAAAAATGCCTCAAAGTTAGGAATTCAAATTTCTTGGAGTGCAAAGGATTAAACTTGCAGAAAAATTCGAAGAGATGTTAAAAAATTAATAAATAAAATAGATTTGTTTTCGATAGGATTTTCTGTTCTTCCACAAGGATTCTCATACTACAATTTTATTAACCCTTTTTTAGTACCAAGCGAAAGTATCGTACCTATACAAAGGATACCGGGAAAACTTAAACGAATTCGCTAACGTTTGAGACTTACCTCAGAACCTTTAATCTAAAAACAATTTTTAATTCTTCTGCAATTAAAATTAAATCATTAATAACGTTTTATAAATTTATTTTAAGACAGAGTTCGCTCGCAACGCGAATAGTAAGACGCCATCAGATACGCAACAATATATCGTTGGTGACGACAGTACATCGTCGTTCCACCCTAAAAGGATTAAAATCCAAAAATCATGCTCGCCATTGCAAAGTAGAATTACAGAAATCGCAATCTCTGTTAGCCGTTAACAATTAATTTCTGTCAAGATATTCATCGAATTTGTTAAACATTTCGATTACAAGGTCCCCCAGCACGGCGACACTGCCGCTAATTTGCCCGATGAATCGCTATCGCCCGATCGATCGCAATAAGAGCTCTTTTTCTCGGAGTCCCGTTTCCCGTGTTCCTCTTGCGGGAATAAATTGCCGGTTGGATAACATCGACACAACCATAACGGCGCGAGTACGCAGCCTGTGGCTGAACAGTGCGCGGGCGTGAAAATTACGCGGAAATATGAATGGTATCACGCGGCGATATCGGCGCCGAGTAAAATTGCAGGCGGAAGAGAGAAAGAGAGACAGAGAGAGGGGAAAAAAATCTTTTTATCTCGGTTAATTCGTGCAGTGCCCGCTGCGAGTAATTTGCGGGCTGGGACGGTAATTAATGATGGCCCTTATTAAACGTCCCCGGTGTTAACGATCGCGGCGCGGCGCGGCGAGCTCCGCTGGAACGCGTTGCACCGCGTTGCATCGTTTGATGCATCGCGGCAGCGTATAAGGCCGTGGACAATTACGTTTCGTTAAATTGAAATTTCTCTGCTCGTTTTCTGTCGATGCGTCTCGAGGTAGAACCGTCGCAACTGTATTAACGGCCGGTTAATTAACTTCGCCTTATTCGAACCGGTTCAGTGGACGCGGAATGCACGCTCCCGGCTTACATATAATTATACTAAAATATTATGACGCCGATAACAGAGCCGCCCCAGCTTTTTTTCGACCCGGCAATGACGGATCGATGATCACATTGTCACTCTCGATACGTGCGAATCTTTCCATTCGGCTTCTGTCAAACAGCTTCTGTAAATTGCTCCTGCTGTTAGCTGCTGTTCTTGCTGGTCCCTTTTCCACACCCTTGCTTGCCCGATGAAAGTCGACGACGTTAAAGAGCTTAATGAGTGTCGTGCACGATACCCAAGCTCGTGCATAATCGATGTGCAGATTTCTTTTGCGGCCGGGAGCGAAATCGAACGACACCGTAGGGAAATAAATCTTGAGTTCTTTTTGTCAATCTGACAGCTCACATTGCTTCATCGTTCTTTCGTTTGTGGAACTGTCGAAAATGACGGACATGCGGTTTCTTTCGGGTCTGTGCGACGTGAAAACGCATCAAGATCGATCGAAAATATTTGACATTGTTGAAACTGTTTGTGTAAATTGGAAGGAATGTATTTTGAATGGAAATATTCATTTGTTTTCAGCATGTGATTCGAGTCTGTGCGCAATCAAAATGCACCTAGATCATTAAACAAGGTGTTACATTTTTTAAACTATTTATATAAATTGTTGAATATGAGAATATTGTTTGGGCGTAATTTCTTCGTTACGTTACCTCTCGAATAAATGTGCTTTTCCTAAGTCTGTGCTGAATGAAAATGGACCAGGATTATTAAAAAAGATGTTACACATTACAACTGCTTATATAAATTGTTTAACGAAATAATATAGTTCGAATGGCAAAATAAATTTGTTTTTAACATGTAATACAGTAATGGAGGTAATTTCTTCGTTACATTACTTCTCGAAGAAATGTGCTGTCCTTGAGTCTGTGCGTAATCAAAATGGACCAAGATCATTAAAGAAAATGTTACATTCTTGAAACTATTTGTATAAATTGTTGAATGTAAGAATATTGTTTAAATGGTAAAATTGATTGGTTTTCAGCAGGTGAATACAGTGGTGGAGTGAATTTCTTCCTTACGTTACCTCCTTAACAAATGTGCTGTCCTTGAGTCTGTGCTTAATGAAAATGGACCAAGATCATTAAAAAAGATGTTACACTTCTAAAACTGTTTATATAAATTGTTGAATGTGAGAATATTGTTTGAATGGTAAAATTGATCAGTTTTCTGTATGTAATACAATGGTGGAGGTATTTTTTCGACAAGCTACCTCTCAAAAGAATGTACCTTCCTTAACTCTGAGTCCAATCAAAATGCACAAAGACCATTAAAAAAGGTGTTGCATATTTGAAACTATTTACAGCAATCATTGAACGAAATAATACAGTCTAAATGGCAAAATGAATATGTTTTTAACGTGCAATACTGTGATGGAGGTAATTTTTTCGTTAAAATCATTCGATTCTGTTTCAGGTTATCGGAATAAAAATATTTTGCGTACAAAAATGTTGCTGTTCATTGAATAAAGCGTTTCGTTCAAATGGCGACACGATTATCTAAAACGGTGTATACGAAACGTCTTTTCTCGAACATGTTATCCAGCTCTGATTACACTTACGCAAGAAATTTCTTCTGACCAAAACGTTCGTGAAGGAATCGCCGTTTCACGCGCAGTGGCTTGATAAAAAAGAAGACTTTCTCCGTCGCTGATAAGTGCGATTAAGGTTCAGCCAACCGCTTTTGGTTGTGCAGAGGGAAAAAAAAATGTAGGTAATATCGCGGCTTCGTTTTTTGTTTCTCATTATAATCGAAAGCGATCCTTTGATCACAGGGCCCGGACGTTTTTCGGCCGCGACCGTGTCTTGTCACTTGTTTCCAGTCATCGTCCGTAAGCACCGCAATTTCACTTTTTGTTAGCTGCCGCATAGCATCGGTGCCATGGTAATTCGGGCCAGAAAAACGCGCGGCCTGATTCGCGAGCATAACTCGAATAATCGTGAGGCGCGAGCCTGTGCGATTATGTATCGTCAAGGAATTCGCCGGTAATTCGCGTCTCGTTTACCCTGAAATCGGTTATTTTCGGATTATTAACCATATTTCTCCGTGAAACCGTTATCCTCGTATCCAATTCGGCCTGATGATGTGTTATATTAAGCCTCGGAATCATTAGTCATTCGATGTTTGTCCAATTTTCATAAATTTGACTCCTGCAACTGCGACGAAAAAACGATTCTAATTGTTGAGAAAGGAGATCGACATTTTCAACAATTTTTATATTCACATTTCACAAACTCTTGTGAACATTTACTGGAACATTTCGGTTTCGGCAGATCCTCTTGTTTCGCCTTTAAGTAATTATTAACCCCTCGTCATATTACGACGAGTCAGACTCGCGTTAAAAATTATAAATAATGTTTAACAAATTTAAATATTATACCTTTATTTTTAGACGGAATCAAATGTTAATTTGTAATCAATATACGAGCATCGAAGTAGATGTTGCAGTATAAAATATATAAATAGTCTTTTCTCGTCTGTAACATTTTTAGTGACGAAGATGCGATAACTTTGGTTGGAAAGAAAATGCTGTGGCAATGAGTTAATGTACATCCATTGGAGAACACAGTTGTTTCGTAGTTTCCAGGCACAAAATTCGACATGTCCAACGCTATTAAAAACCGTACTGTTGTATGAAACTTGTATGATCGTGCGTTGAAAATCTGTATGCGAAAACAAGAAAATGGCGCGAACGACGCGGTTCGACGTTAACTGCGTTGACAGCTAGCGCCACGTATGGGCAAATTCCGGTTTCAAATTTGCAGAACTGGTAGATCGCAGAGATCCTTTTTTCACGTGTATGTATTAGGACTTAATTAACCCCTTGCCCTGCAATATCGCGATATAGATTGTGAATAGACTCTAATAATAAGTATGTTATCAACTTTCCTGGGATTGCAATAATAGTCTGTTACGTTGTTATTAACCTCCTACCATATTATAACGAGTCAGACAATTTCTGTCAGAAAATTTTAAATAAAGTCTAACAAATATAAATATTATTCTTCGTTTGTAATCAATATTCGAGCAGTAAAGTAGATGTAGCAGTGTAAAAGATATAAATTGTCATTTCTCTTCTGTACAATCTTTTCACGATGTTGTAATAACTTCGTTTGCAAAGGAAAAGCTAAGCCAAAGGATTAATGTATATCCATTGGAGAACATAGTTGTTTCGTAGTTTCCAGGCACAAAATTCGACATGTTCAACGCTATTAAAAGCCACACCGTTAGACGAAGCTTGTACAAGCGTGTGTTGAAAATCTGTATGCGAAAACAAGAAAATGGCGTCATCGACGAGGTTCGACGTTAACTGCGTTGACAGCTAGCGCCACGTATGGGCAAATTCCGGTTTCAAATGTGCAGAACTGGTATAGCGGAGCATCGTAGCTAAGAGGTTAATCGCGAGTAAACGCGTGTACTGTTCGAATACTATTTTCCAAAGCTACCGTATTTGGTGAATCTAATTTCAGAGCTCCACCCTGTAGCAAAAAAATGGTTCGATGCAACATGTCCCGGACTCGTTCCGCTAATGGCCTCTACAGCCAGAACAGACCCTGTGGGTTCGACTCAGCTTCCAAGCCACGTGCGCATTCCTCAGGAAGAAGTATCCTGGATCAAATAAAATACATTTTAAACGGCAAAACCCTCTACACACCACCGTCGTCGCCTACATCTCGACGAAACGGAACCGATCCGTTGCAATCAGCAATTAATTAACCGCCACCGGATAAGTACAAATGCGTCCTGGTCTCGGTTCACCAAGCGGTCCGGGCATCTACGTAACCCGAGTGGAATGCTGCTCCGGAACAATGAATTTTCTTGGAAATTACGTCAGGATAAGAGGCCGCCGATACTGGCGATGTACTTTCTTCGTCCCGGTTCTTCTAGCCTCCTGCAAAGAGCAAAGGGGACTCTTTGCTCATTAGGCGAGTCGCTCGATGAATACGAACGAGCAACCCGGTGTGCATTCAACAGCGATTCCGTTCTCTTCGTTCTCTAACCGCTCCGAACCATCCCTCGTTCCTTGTTTGTTGGCACGCGCGTCTACGTGTTTCAATTACAAAGCAATTATCCTCCCGGCGGTCTTTGGTCTGCCGATGTCTTCGATGAAAAGTGGAGCGCTGTGATCTTCAAGTTTCCAGGTCTGTTGGTTGATAATTATGTGGATGGTATTTGAGGAACGCAACTCGCTTCGTTTCTGTCACCGATAGCGACGCATCGTGCATTTTTATGCACTTGTCAGAGTCCTCTTATCGTGGGACTTAAGCTTCCATTTCCTAAAGTTCTTTTTAACGCTGAACGACGGACTTCAGCAGGCTAACAATTCGGGGACTTTATAGGGAGAAGTTGGTTCAGAGGAATTTTACTTTCATGGGGTTCAATTGGAACAGATTTGTGTGCATACAGTTTGAAGCGGATTAAAAAGAAATATAATGGTGTGACAATTTCTGATGATGTCTCAGGCACCATTCGAGTGCTAAGGGTTAACGCTAGGTTTACGGAGATTTTTGTGTACTTATTTTTATGGACACCCTTTAGTTTGGAGGATAAAGGAAACCACGTATTTTATTGAAATAAAAACATAAATTTTAAAACAATCGCATTTTTAAGCCTTTGCCGTACCATTTTCTTCGTAACTAAAATTATTGTAACATCTTCGTCACTAAAAATGTTACAGAAGAGAAGAGACAATGTATATCTTTTATACTGCTACATCTTCCTCACTGCTCCAATATTGATTACAAATGTGGAATACTTGATTTCGCCTAAAAAGAAACACACAATATTTATATTTGTTAAACTTTATTTAAAATCTTCTGATTAAAATCGTCTGACTCGTCATAATATGGTAAGAAGTTAACAACAAAGTAACGGAATATTATTGCGATCCAAGGAAAGTTGATAACATACATATTATTAGAGGCTATTCACAAGCTAAAACTCAATGTTGCAGGACAAGGGGTTAACTAACAAGGAAACATATTCAGATACGAAAATCCGATTTTGATGAAACTTATGGGAGCTTATAGCTTTATTTTTTAAACAAAAAATTGTTGTTAAAATTTTCTTGCGCAACTACATTTCCCATTTCCTCGTCCGCAAAGGGTTAATTTGATGTATCCATTCTTGTCACGAAGACATAAAATCCACACTCGTAGTAAGCAAGGAAGTGTGCAACTTCAATCTAGTAGATCATTTTAAATCATAATGCAAAAGCTTGTTAAACTCAAACTGATACACTTGAAGGTCTATACCAAAATTCAACAAAAATCTACAATTCGTAGATTCGTAAGAAACGATTGAATATTTATTGAATATGAATATATATATATATATGAGAAACCTTTTTGCAATTGGATTCACACAAAATCTAAATGAATTCAATCTTGTCATTTCTATCAGATAGAATGCACCAGTTGCTCTCGAGACTCGCTGTTAAAAACTGCATAAAAATAAAAGTTCGGTGCGTCGAGGCTGCTCTTCTTTCTCAGACGATTTTCCTTGTGTTTTCGCGTCTCCGGACCGAGGTGCAGGAGTAAATCGCAGGCGAGTGCTCGCCTCGCAAAACCGCGAAACTCGAATAAAGTAATTACACTGTCGGCGATCGGAAAAAGTGGCCGGCTTGCAGGACAGAGTAACGAGCCGCAATAAAATCGAATTTAAGGTCAATTCGTAGCGAAACTGACGCCCATGAGCGTCTCCGAGTTCTTCCATGGACGTGGCCAGAGAAAGGGGTGAAGGGGGGGAAATGCGGCACGACAAACGATTGCACGCCCGGTTGACGAAAAAGCGTCACAGGTTGTCGAGTTCCCTTCTTTTGCCGGTGCACGGTTGCTTCACCTCGGCATTTCTGGTGTGACACGCCAATTGCCGATGCCAGATGTCCGACGGCCTCGTGACATTCCGTTTCAGGGCGACGATTTGACGGCGTCGGTATTTAAAAATTATCCGGCCGCCTCGACACTTTCGCGGCTCGGACAATATAATTACCCGGTTTATGGTTCTTAATTCGTGCCACTTAGCCGTGACTCCGCGGTTACACGATCGTCATTAAACCGAGCCGAACGAAATTGCATTAACTTTTGCGAGCTCGTTGACGCGGTATTATTTTAATTACATTGCCGGCTACGCGAGCTTCCCAGTTGCAACTCGGTGACGTGCAATTTGAGCGAAATTGTGAGTACAGTTCGTGTCATTGTTGTTTACGCGTTGTTCATGCTACGAAGAGATCGTTTCCAGGAGTTCTTCGATTATCAACATTTTTAACGTTGGTTGATACACACACGGTGATTTATTTGTGGAGAAACAAAATGATGAATGAATGAACGAATAGAAAAGATAATCACCGAAATGATTAGTGAATATAATAATTTGTAAAACGGTTAGGAAAACGTGCAGTCAATAAAGTAGCTAGTGAAGAAAACAATCATTAAAGGGGTTGTTGTAATAAATAATCAATGAAATGGTTAGTGAAACGAACAATGATTAAAGTAGCTAGTGAAAAACACAATCATTAAAATGATTGTTGGAAATGGCTAGAAAAAGAATAATTTACAAAATGGTTGATGAACAAAACAGTCACTGAAATTCTTGTTAAGAGAATTATTAGTAAAATGGCTAGTAAAAAGGACAACTAATAAAATGATTAATGAAAAAGACAGTCACTAAAATGGTTGGCAAGGAAATAACCTATGAAATGACTTTTAAAAAGGACAACAAATAAAATGATTAATGAAAGAAACAGTCACTAAAGTGGTTGGTAAAAAAACAATTCGTAAAATGAATAATAAAAAGGGTAAGAAATAAAATAACTAATGAAAGAGACAGTCGAAATTGTTGGTAAGAAAATAATTAGTAAAATGGATGTTGGAAAAAATAATCAATAAAATGGCTAGTAAAAAGGATAATCAACAAAATGGTTAATGAAAGAGTCAGTCACTGAAATACTCGGTAAGAAAGTAATCGGTAAAATGGCAAGTAAGGACAACCGTTGAAACGGTTGGTGAAACAGATAATCAGTAAAACAGTAAGCAAAAAGGCTAATCGTATTCGCAAAAGAAGAAAAATCAAAGTGCATCGGATTTAAAGGTTACCTGTCCAGCGGGAGAAGAAAAGGCAAGCCCACGTTCTCGAGGGAAAAGCACCGACTGCGCGAACGTCGCTTTCACCGCATAAAGGACACGCGTCTCAGCAGGAGCATCCTGTCTCACAGGAGGGAGGCAGGTGCATATGGTCCTGCAAAGCTACATAATTAGGTTTCGATCTACCGCGTGCTGGCAGGTCAGATTTTTTTTTTCGCGTCGAAATAGAAGTCTACGAGATCTCTTCTATTTCTCTATTTTCGATTTTTCAATTCGAGGTCTATCATTATCCTGCGCGAACCGGAAGTCGGGGGATCTCGAATAGGTTCCTCGATCGTGGTGACTCCTGAAAAGACATGGGAGGATCAGAAGTCGGAATAACAGAAGGAGACTGGTTCGTTGTGTGGTCCCATTTAAACCAGGATCTGTCTGACCGATGAACTATTAAAACCGTTCCAGAAAATCGTTTCTTTAACTACTTCCGAGTATCCGATTAGACTATGGCGGCGATGAATACCTGAAACGATTGATCATCGTTTTTAATCGAATCTGTATACGATACAGATGTGCGATCATTTCACGAATAAAAATCACATAACGATTTATTTTTACTGTACAATGCAGTCTCATATTGTTCTGACATATTTACTGTTTTCTACTTCATCTATTTTGTTACAAATGCACAAAAGTTCGACTGTTTAATTTTGGAGAATATTGAGATTCTTGTCATTTGATGGCTTAGTTTGTTTAGGCATGTAATAATTTTTTAAATTAACCATTCGTTTAATTTACAGACAAATAGAAGCACTTATCCAAATGTGTAAAAAAAATTTACATTCGTGAATGCTTACTCATTTTTTATTCATCAATACAGATGTTTAAAAATTTATCGATGTAGAAATAATTTACATCTATGTACTATTTATTGAGTTGTGACATTTTTTATAGAGAATATATAATAGTACATAACGGTATCATCTGATTCAATAATGTTTGACGAAGATGAGAACCTATTATACAGACTCCTGAGGATGACTCTGTTAGACGAACTAGACAATTCGCTGATTTTATAAAATTATGGCAAAAGTTAATCAAGTTGAAAACTGTACAGACCTTAGAGGAATTTAAAAAAATTGTTACTGTACCTTGGACTCGTTCAGATTATTATAATTTCAACGTTGATTTCAACTTCTCAAAATTTATTTACATGATTCTTATTAAGCAGGAATAATAATTGGTGTAATAATAATTGTTGTGGGTCCAATGTGCAGTGCAGTCGCAGTGTAAAGTGTAGAAGAGGAAGAAGAAGACGGAAAATTTCCAGAAGTGTTTTTAATCTTGGAATATGCCATAAAGCCAAGGTTTTGAAGTGGAAATATACGATGTGGAAGAAGAAGAAGAAGAAGACGAACGATTTCCAGAAGTGTTCATAATTTTCGAAAAAGCCATAAAGCAGAAGAAGAAGAACCTAACCCAGACCTTAGAGGAATTTTAGAAAATTCTTACTCTGCCTTGGACTTATTCAAATTATTATAATTTCAACGTTGATTTCAGCTTCTCAAAATTTATTTATACGATTCTTATTAAGCAGGAAGATCCGCGGTCTAATAATAATTTTTGTGGGTCCCAAGCATAATTCGGATCACGGTGGAGGCCCATTCGATTTTCGTTTCTCCACGAAGCATCCCCAGTTTCGTCCTTTTTTATTTATGGAAGACATCTATATTCGAGTGGTGGATTAACGGCCGTCTTTTAATGACTGAAACGAAATGCCAGAATTTTATTATCCCGACACGTTCGAGGAGAGAACGATGAATTTAAAAGCTCCTTCGCTCGGGTAGGATTAGAATTTTATCGCCGGGGCACGTTTAACGTTTCGCCGAAACCTGCGTGGCTTTATTGCCAAAATTCCATGATTTGTTTCCTTGGAAAGTCAGCGGGGAGCCGGCAACGAGAGCGGGCCCGAAAACCAACGGATTGCGTGTCGGTCGATGATTTAAACTCGCCCACGTAACGAATCTATTAATTATTTATGGGCTTGCGGAATTTATTTGCCGGCCGCCGCGGGGTTCCCCTTGCCCTATGCCCTCAAGGGTCTTACTTCGAGAATGCCCGCCTGGTATAACGGTGAATCGTCCGTCTACTCGTGGGTACTTTCACTTTTGAAATACTAACTCGAAATGGCGAGGCACTATGCCACTCTCCGATCCCACAAAAATAGAAAATTTGCTCTCGGGTATACTTCCTTCTTTCAGTTTTAAAATTCTTGAAATTTTGTTCAGCACGCCATCAGAATCATTTTCATACGATTTTATTAGGTTTGGACGAGCTTCAAGTGCCAGTGAAAGTTGCAGTTTGCTTTGTTCACTTTAGCAGCACTTAAGAATGTTTTATTAATGCCTAAACAAGACGCATAGAATCGACAGTCTTCATATAATAATATCAGAATAGAAAAGACTCGTTACTAACTACTTATTTGGCAGTTAATGACATTATAAAAATGCTCCCACGAAAACATATTTATTATAACATTATACAAAGTTTGAATTATTGTAACCTTGACATTATTATAAAGCAGTGTACATTAGTATAGTTTATTGCTCCATTATTCTAGTGTTAATGGATCAGTGTATTGCACATGTGTGATGAGAATAAAATACAAACAAAAATGTATAAACTGAATTGGTCGCGTAATTAAAGAAATTAATCAAATGAAGAAGCTATTGACCGTTTTATTTATTTATACTAGTTCACAATTAATGCACTGTATCGCCTTAAATACACGGATGTTTATTAACACTAATAATTCCACCCTCACCTTAAATAAAAAGTACAAATCAATTTTCACATTTGATAAAGAACGTGTATTTATCAATGTGGTACTCAAAGTATCAAAATAATATTGATCATCGTATTTTCTATACACATTTAAATGTTTATAACATCATATAAAAAATATCGACATATTTGGGAGAGTCTACAGAGTTTCTCTGCGAAGGAATCATTCGTCCAGCATTTTCGGCTGAACCAGAAAAAATTCTGAAAGATGAGCTTCTTACTTTTTATCCAAAATCAACTTCTTTAAAAACGACTTTCGGATACTTCTGCGCACGGAAACTTTTGAGGACGTGCATAAGCGATCTCTGTGACAGAAAAAGGGTTAGTTTTCTTGGTCGTTGTAATTGGTAATATCGATTACCTGTCAATTAACAGTATTTCCTTTTTCTATTTCACAAGGTAACGAAATAACTTCGCTCCCAGCCAAGTCGTTTCATCCCCACCGTGCGACACCGTCGGCGTCGAAGATCACAAGATCACAAGATCACCTCGATCGTTCCGAGGCGAAAGCGAGAGTTGGGAAACCGTAATTACGGGAACGCCACCGGAAGACTAATTATCAAAGCGACGCCCTCCTGTTGCGGGATGACCGTCACCTTCGGCGCGAGGTTCAAGTCGATGATTAGAAGGCGCGTCTTTCCAATTAGTTTATTCCCGCGGCGGAGCCGTCGTCTTTCATTAGCCGTTGCCAAAAGCTGAAGGAAAGCGCGAAAACCTGTCGGACGACTGCTGTTCAATGATTTACCCGGACGCGTGTCGAATCCTCGAAAGTTTTCCTCTTGTCCGGCGACGCCGAAAGGGGTGGAGCCTTCGAGGGACGTCGATGATCCTCGAATGACTCGGCTCTGGATTCTCTGAGCCGCATGTCTCCGATCGACTACCTTCCCCTTTCGCTGAAACAATTAGTCGAATCAGGCGTGAAGACTCGCAGGGCAAGGGTAGCAAGGGGTGTGGTCGCCATTTGCAAAATGATCTTAGGAAAGAAACAATATGGAGGATCGGAATCTTCGTTTTCCAGATGCTGCGATCTACACGAAACGCGCGAAGCTATTTTTGCTGGAGATTTTTTGGCCAGATTGGGGAAACGACATGTTGCTAAGGTTACTTTGGGTGATTATTGGACATCCTTGTCTTGGAGGAGCAAAGTTTTCAATGATCGTATGTGAGAATATTGTTGCTGAAACCAAATTATAAATAAGTACATGCATCCATACATTTGTGGTAAGAATGGGTACGCATAATTTAAAGCAACGAACATGTTACTAAAGATTTAAGGACGTCCGTGTATTAGTTTCGGGTTAACAAGATCGTTAAGAGAAGATAGCAATTTTTATTTGGCTCCTGTGTCTTGTAGTCAATATGAATATTTTTTATTATGTATGAAGATTCGCAATGTAGTTTATGTTAAAGTTATTATCAATTTCAATTTAACTTTTGTAATTCAAACTATATAAAAATCGTATCTAATTGTATTGCTGGTACAATTATATAGAGAAAGATGAAGAAGCTCTTGTACAATTGTTTAAGAACTTCGAGTGAACCATGAAGTTATGGCCTCGCAGTTACAATGTAAAGTGTAAAAGAAGATGAACGAGAAGACAAAAGGTTTCTAGAAGTGTTTGTAATCTTCGAATAAGCCATAAAGTCAGGATTTTACAATTGAAGTGTAAGATGTGGAAGAAGAAGAATAAGGCAGAGGATCTCTAAAAATGTTTAGGCACTTCGAATAAGCCAGAAAGGCATGGACTTGCAATTACAATATACTGTGTAGAAGAAGAAGAAGAAGAAGACGAAGAATTTCCAGAAGTGTTTATAATTTTCGAATAAGCTATAAACTCATGGTCTTGCAGTCGCAATGTAAAGTGTAGAACAGGAAGAAGGAGACTAAGAATTTCCAGAAATGTTTGTAATCTTCGCAGACGCCATAAAGGCAAGGTTTTGCA
>CM052088.1:9881642-9896254 GCA_028453745.1 Agapostemon virescens
GAAGAAGAAGAAGAAGAATAAGCGTTAGTAAAATTCGAATAAATCGTAGCTGCGTGTCGTTGTCAAATCGAAGTCTAATTGCACCGGACACGACAGCGGACCGAGCTCGCGGGGACCGTTCAGGCGTGGCGCGTGTTGTGACAGTGTCCATTGTCCCCGCTGACAAAATATGGCCCCCGGTTTATTTTTAATGCTCCACTAACGACGAGCCAGATAATCTCTAAAACTCATTCCGGACTTGTTTCTTCACGGGCGAGCTGTTGAATGGCGACCCGCTGCGCGTCTCGCCGTGGCCAGGCTCTCCGCTCGAATTAGAGCGTACATTCAGAGGAAAGGATTTGCTCTAATTCGCGCACAGAATCCGCATGCGGCGCGTCATTGTCCGTCATTGTCCGTCATTGTGCGCGACAATGGTCGTCGAGCGTCGGAGAAATGGCCCCGGTGGCACACGGAGATGTGTCTATCGTTTTAACAACGGGGGCCCCCGGAATCCTTTCGTACGCGCTATCGTTCGCCATCCGGTTTGCAGATTCGGCGAAACCTGATCGTTCCCGGCGACGGCGAACCTGCTTCAGGGTCAAATAGGAGAAAAGCACTTTCAAAAGCGCGTTCTGCGATTCAACGGACGAAATTAATCCTGGAGCAGACGCCGCTCCGCGTACCGGAGACAAAAACGAGAGGGACAGAGATACACAAACGGCGAGGGGGAGGGAGATAAAGGGAGAGAGAGACACCGTGCACCTTGTGCGTCCTTTTCGAGATGGATCGAATGCTCCGCAGAGTGAAAGGACCATCCTGAAAAGAAAATCGATCTTTATATTATAATGCTCCCAGCTATAGTCTTAGAACTGCATGGAAATCATGGCTCCAGCACGCCCTCACTTCCGGTCTTAACGCTGCGTATGCCGCGACCCACGGTGGTGCGAAATCCTCGGACCCTGGCAATGATTCGTTCATTACCGAAGCACCATTTTACTTAATTTATGTAACTGTATTGACGTGATTTATTGTAATTAGATAAGCGTTTTACGAGCTGACTAAAATTAATGAAAGCAGTTTAAGTGTGGATTGAATAAAAGCTCGAAGGAATTGCTGAAGAGCGAAGAAATGGAGTAAGTGCAAATTAAATTCATTTTTAAATTTTCAACTGTTTTTTGCTAGCAAAAATTAACTAGCTATTTTAGTGACAAAACGTTTGTAAAGATTTACAAACGCCTACAAAATGGAAAAGAATCATTTAATAAATGAATCAAATTAGTTTGATGGAACAGCACGACTTTAGTACTTTGAATGTTGCCTAATTTAACCCTTTGAGGACGAACGTAGTCATATTGGTGACATGAGGTCCGCATATTCAATCTTTAATGCAGCAAAAAATATAATTTAATTATTGTATTAACATAAGATTAGTATATCTTCCTATTTTTCACACAGAACTTAAAACTTGAATACAGGATTTAGCTTCCTGGAGAAAATGTTTTCAATATTTTTAAATATCTTCGTCCGCAAAGGGTTAATATACGATGTCTCCAAAAACAAAGCAGTTTTCAATGTTGCTAACCAGAAATTTAATTTTTATTAAAATACAGTAAACATTACATTTTTCGTTTCATTACCAGTTAAAGTTAAGTGTGGAAAACTTGTATACCTCTGTATAATGTTAAACGATCATAATATTCAACGAAACAGTCATTCCCAACTGACAGCAATGATGGCAGATGACAGAATGCAGAAAACAGCCTCGGCAAAGCAGCAGAAAAACTAGCAATTTTAAAACTGTGTTATTTTCGGAACACCCTATGGTGAAGCATGATTTTGCAGCGTTAAATGCAGGATAAACAATTGAAAGATTAGACGGACAGTGAAGGAATGAAGAGAGTCCGGTCTAGGAGACTGTGGGATCGCTATAAAACTATCGAATTGCAAATCAAATAAAAGGCCCGCGTGCCTAATCTTCCACCTTCAAATCGTGCTGGCCCCCATCTCATTTTTAATCAAACCTGATCGCGGCCCTATGCAGACAGATACTCTCGGCATGTATCGAACAGGGCAGATGATTCCCCGGCGGAGGCGCATCGCGAAGGTCCATTGTACTCCAAATTGGCTTTTTATGGCGGGTTAATATAACATCGAAGACGTTTGCAATTTTTTTACCAAGGACCGACGATCACTCCGACGTTACTCCTCCTCGTGGGAAGAGAAACTGGTTTTTATTTTGGCATCCGTCCGATAAATTTTTGCATACCGATCGAAGTCCTTAATTACCGAACGTTGTAAATGATCATTCGGAGGACCGTGCCTCGTAAATTTCCACGACCGCAGAGGAAATTATGCGGTTTCTCAGAGTGGAATTTTATCTTGAATGTTTATTGCAGAAATATGTTGGATGTTACGAAATCGTCGAATGCAAAAGGTTAATTCATGTTAATATAATGGGTACTATTTCAAATATGGGTCATATAACCTTTTTCTTTAGTACTAAATCTGCCAGGCCTTAAAAATAACTCGTGTTGCCTTGTGAAAATAGCTATATCGGATTTGTTTAAACTTTAGGCGATTCTAATCGTAACACGTGCTCTGCGATATGGACTCGAGTGTATCTTTTAAACGCATCTTTACAGTTTTGGGAAATTGTGATATAAAAATGGAATTTTGAATGATAATAGTAAGTTTAGAGTTGGACAAATTTTTATGCTGTTAAAGTGTCCGTAAATCCCCAATTTCGTAATTTGCATGTTTAATATTATTAGCAGATACAAGAATGTACAATTACCATATCGGTGCATTAATGCTTCGTTACTTCGTATGAATGCCTTAATTAACAACGTAATTTGCTTTGTTTAAAAAATACTCTGAACTTGTACATTGTATATTAATTAAGCCAATGAAAGTTCTAATGAGAACAGATAAAGGAATGTAAATTTTGTGATTGAAACAGTGCTCTCAAATTTCAGAAATAAAAATTTTATTGTAACAGAAACAAATATTTCACCATCATTAAAAAAATTGTTAAGCATTGTTGTAAATACTGAATATTATTTAACAAATAATATTACAACAAACTTTCTAACCACCATATTGAAAATTCAGTAACTACTTGTAAATTTTAGAAACTGTATGAAAAGTGATAAGAATTATTATAGACAGTAAACTGTCTCTTAACACTTTGTAAAAGATTAATTAATTTGTACATCAAACAATTAAAAAGTTGTTCGTGTCCTCTTTATGAAACCTTTACTAATAAACATTCTAAAATACCTTGTCCTAAATGTTGACAAAAGAAGACTGAGTTCCTTGACCTTGGCAACACATCTCAAGGTCAACATTCTGAACAAATTTCCCCTAGACATATAAACGTCCCTCGATCTTAATTTCCAAGATATTCGCAAAAACCTCTAAATAATTAAAAATTACTTTGAAGCACTTGTTTATTAAATATGGCCATTGAAAAATCATCAAAGCTGACCTTTTTTCCTCCTCGACATATACATAATTTGTTACCATCGCCCTGAAAAAAAGATGTAAGAATTTCTGGAATTTAAGCAGAAACTGACCAAGAATCGTGGTGTTGGTTTAGTACGTGGCTCAAATAAAAAATATTTGAAAAGTTCCATTTTTATTGGTCGATATGTAATCGATACCATTTCCAATATTTATAAAATTCATTTTGCATTTATTCAATCATTTATTAAATCGATGCAACTAATTGCTCAAGAAAAGTCAAGACGTTTGGTGCAATTTTAAAAAAGTTATTTAGGTTTGAAGAGTGTCCGAATACTTTTGTGAGCCACTGTATATACGCGAGTACATATTGCAATTAGAGCTGCGCAAAATCTAAATAAATTCAATCTTGTCGTTTCCATGAGATAAAATACACCAGAATCGCCCTTATTACAACGATTCCTAAAGTACCCGCATCACGAGAACACATTTCTTACAAAGTCCTAACAATATCTGATCTCGCGTGATTAGTATACTTCCGTGCGTGCCAGAGAAACACGAATCCCACAAATGCGTAAAGATTGCCGCTATAACGAGCTCCGGTTTGCCCAACCGAAGTCACAGTGTATCCAACAAAGGGCAACCGTCGATCGTAACAATGATTCCCATGATCCATCGGGCAGGGTTCAGTTTCCGGTTAGGCTAATACCACGCGACGTAATAATGGTTGGAGCCGACCACTTACCATCGGAATCGCGAACATCCGATTTCCGTCTTACACCGGGTTTTACGTCATCGAGCATTCTCGAACTCTCTGGTCGACAGGCGCGGGCACACGAGTAAGCCGGCGATCTCGCAGCCATAAACGCGTTTGTTATTACGGTATTACGGATATCGAATGTCCTTTTGGTGGCGCATCTCTTCTTTCTCGCTCTCTTTCACTCTTACGGACGTTTTCTCGCGCATAAAGCCCCGTGGGCCCACGAGCGGGGAAAAACCGAGTCCTTGTATACAATGCTGAAACGCAGGCTGCAGTTCCGCCCACTTCCGGCCGCTGAATGCATCCTCGACTCGCCTAACTACCCTTAGCAGTGAAGCCATGCGAAGCACGGAGACGCGTCCTTTCGCCGGTACAATTTTTCTTTTTCTTATTCTTTCTTCTCTCTCTCTCTCTCTCTTGCTTTTTTTCTCTACCGTGTCTTCTTCCCGCTCATCGACCGCTTTCGGAGCAAGAGAAATGTAGTTCGAGGGTACGATTACCGGGGTACTTGAGAAGGAACTCTCGAATTTCGAGAAATTACGCGCCGAGAACCCTGTTTCGTGTATTACGGATGGTTACGTGAAGCATGATGGGGTTCCAGGCATCCCAGGTATGCGGCAAGATGCGATTCGTGGTTCGTTTGTACGCGATGGATTCCCATTACGCGAATTTCTCCAGTTTGAATGCTATATTATTATGAAAGGCTGTTTGCCTACCGTTTTGTGGAATTGTCTTTGTACGATAAGGAGAAGTTTGCTGTGCGTACGTTGCTGGCTATAGCTGAATACGAAGCGACTATTGCAGTACGGTTTTCGCATCATGTACGTTGAACATGTTTCTCAAATCGTTTTTCCTTTCTTCGGATCTTCTTCTTTGGAATTAGGGCGCAGGTTTGCGTCGATCACAATTCTATACATTCTCGCTGCGTTTGTATCTTGATGCTGATTGTTGTACATGTGTACAATTATGTTAGAATTGTACATTATTTTGTAAGAATAAGTGAAGTGTGTTTATTCAAATGTGTAGACATTTTTCTTTGGAATAGATACCTGCAGTTTTGTTGAATTTTTCGTGGATGCATTTCTACATTCTCACTGCTTTTGTAAGCATCTTGTTGCTGATTGTTATACATATGTTTATGAGCATCTTCATCCTGATTGTTATACATTTGTATAATTATATTATATTTGTACATTATTTTGTAAGAATAAGTGGACTGTGTTTATTCAAATGCGTAGATACTTTTCTTTGGAATCTGGTGAAATTTTGTTCAATTTTTCGTGGATGTATCTCTACAGTCTTAACAATTATAAATTGGAAATTTTGTGTCTAATCTTGATGTGAAAATTAATTGAATTAATGTGAAATTACAAGTTCAAATATGAAGACGTTTTAAAATTAACCCTTTGCGGTCGTATGCCTACTCTCAGCCACCCCAATAAAGAATCATACTAATCTTATATTACAATATATTAAGTCGACAAGCTTTGGAGATACGTAGAATTTATTTTGTTACATATATCTAAAGTTGAAAAAAAATGAATAAATTTTTCCTTCATAATCCTGCATATTATATATTATCGTTCAACTAAAATTAATTCCGATCAGTATGACACCTATCGATATAATACGACTATAAAGGACCTATAATACGACTGCATAGGACTAAATATTACATCCAATCGCTGCTTCGATGAATTAAAAGCACACTTTACAATTTTAATTATTTCTGGAAGATGAAATGGAAGAATCCAGAATTTAAACGTTCGTTCAACAAGAAATTTATTAATTATAATTTAATAAAGAATAGACTGCAGATGTTCATGTATTTGCATCATTTGGTATCATTTGGAGTATTTGGTAAAATACTTGAAAAACAATTTGGAAAAATAAAAGTCTGCACGACGATAAATATTCTGTGTACATTATGAAAAAATATAATATAACGTTTAATTAATTTTTTAGAAGAAAACATTGCTGATTTTTGTCCCGTGTTAATTATTAATCGATACGTTGTCTAAATTGTAAATTCAATTCCACTGAAAAATTAATTGGATCCGTATTGAAGAATAATTTAATTAAATTTTGATGGAAGAAAAATTTCATTGAATTTTAATTGGGGCGAAATTTGAGCTTTTTCAAATCCAATCGAATAACAACGTTTCACGGATTCACGAATAAATATCCAATTAGATGACATTCACGAAGAAAATCAAATTTTATTCAACCCCAATTTACTTCGACATTGTTGTAACAATACAAAAATGCTCAAAGCTTTGCAATTCGGCAACATATCATTATTCTTATTATTTTGTGCAATTATAATTAAAAACGTGTAAATAACATCTAAAGAAGAGACGTATTCAAAGAATTTAAAAAAATCGACATATTACACATTGCTTTGTAATAATAACGAGACTGCATCTATTAAAACTTCATACAATTCTTATTGTAAAATGTACGTTATTAAAGAAGTGCATCCAACAATTTCTGATGAAACCATTTTTATAATTTCAATAATTACAAAAGAAAACACTAAGAAAAGACTAGTCAAAAATTTTAGTAGTTCTAGTGTTAAAATAAATAAATATCTACTTAGCTTCTGCAGCTTAGGATTCTCGCTAAAAATATTTATTTCGTACACAGATGTTTATTCCCCATATTACAACAATAATCCCCAATCGAAACTTACTACAATAGCGTTAAGTAGGTCATTTCAGTTTGCAAAAGCGTTGTTGGTACGTTGCAATAAAGTTTACGCTTATAAACAGTGAAGTGTACTACTCGAAACTTGTTGTTGGCATTATGGAGGAACGTGTTAGGCTTTCCACCCTTTAGACTACGCAATGGGGTGTGTGGGCTCTAGTTACGACTGCACGAGGATCGTAGAAACGGGCACACCCCGCAACACCCACTTCCCTTCCAAGTTGGATATGGGATACCTTAGGCAGTAAGAAGTTAAATGGCCATATTATTTTCTGGAAAGGACACTCGAGACTTTTACCATAGGGAACACGTGCGGTGGGTGTGAAAAGAGACGAGGCACGCGCGGAACTGCGTTGTTAGATTTTCAAAATTATGTACGCGATAACGGAGTGCGAACAGACGTTCAATGCTGAAATCGTTGGATTGCTTGAATGGAATCTAACGTGTCATACATTTGTAGAACTCATTCGTAAAGACACGCTAATGAGTTAGGATCAAGGTAATAATTATGATTTGATTTTATGCGTTTCTGCAATTTTCTCACATTCTAAAATAACTCAACTTTGTAAGAAATAAGAAATTCCTCTTTCAATATTTTAGGAAATAAATTACTACATTATTGCATTACTATATTCGTCGAATTCGTTCATAAAGGCACGCTTATAAATTAGGATCAGGCAAATAAGTATGATTTGATTTTGTATGCTTCTTCAATTTTCTCAGCTTCCAAAATAATTCAACTTGGTAAGAAATGATAAATTCCTTTTTTGATATTTTAGGAAATAAATTACTACATTATTGCATTACTATATTCGTAGAATTACTTCATAAAGGCACACTTATAAATTAAGATCAGGCAAATATGTATAATGTGATTTTGTATGCTTCTTCAATTTTCTCAGCTTTTAAAATAATTCAACTTTGTAACAAATGAGAAATTCCTCTTTCAATATTTTAGGAAATAAATTTTGACTGTATAAACTTATAATATTTATAATATATTATTTAGTACATAAGTATTTAAAAAATATTAACACTAAACCTACCACAGGGAGTCAAATGACCCTTTTCAGAATTTTTATTTTGCAATTATTGAAGTTACAAAATTGCCTTCTTAGGAATCGATTCAATAGATCTCTTTGTTCAATCCTACTTTCTAAGAAAAGTTGCAAATAATCCAAATAAATTAAATCTTGGTATTTTAGTTAAGTTAATATACACCAGTCAATTTTAATGCTTGGTAGGTTTAGTATTAATATTTATTAAATTTATTATTACTATTCTATTTATTATTTTTATTATATAAGTCGAGTTTAATTAGAATTCGAAAAATGCAGGATACTTGAAAAACTGCTTACAGTATTGTACAACATAATTTTTAAATTTTTAGTTTAAATGGCTAAATATATTTCAATGTTATTTTAATAAACATAAATTGATTTCTATAAGTACTGTTTTAAAACGAGACAGTCACATAATGACAGAAGCAACGTTATAATAAACTACATAGTAACCTACACAGTGTGTCATCTAAAGAGTCACACTAAAAGCATGTGTTCAATAATACTGATTCGACAAAAATTGATACTAAAATAAGGTAAAAAATTATATTAATTATATATGACTTACGTAGCCTGCAAAGTTGCCATTCAAACTGCCAATACAGTTGTAAAAAGCTATCTAAATTACAAAAACGTCTATTCTGTATGATCCACTATTCTCCATTTTCTTGAACAACAAAAGTATTTCTCCGAACGAAAACATTTCACTGCACTTTCAATGCTTGCAAACAAATAAGAAGCAGACTTTAAGAGGTCCGCAGCGTGTTTTTACAAACGCGCACGAAGGAGAAACTTCAAGATTTATCCTCCATTCTCTTGAATAACAGCAGTTCTTTATCCGAACGGAAAAATTTCACTGCACACTTAATGTTTGCGAACAACCAGGAAGCAAAGTTTATGAAGTGAATGACGAGCTTTTTCCAGCGAGCAAGAGGAAAGAACCATAGTATTTTTAATCTTTTCAATGGCAAAAGTTTTCCTCTGGACCGGAGACATTTTTCTGCATTTTCACTGTCAACAAACACGAAGCAAAGTTTACAAGGTCAATGCCGAGGATTTTCCAGCCAATCAGAAGGAAGAAATATAATATTGTTTATTCCCTTCATTAACGAAGGCTTGTTTCTGGGAAAAGAAATTTCAAGGAAAAACCACAATACTGTTAATTCTCTTAATTAACAAAAGTTTCCTTCGTGAACGAAGAAATGTTTCCGTATTTTTCATTGTAAATAAAATATAAGCAAAGTTTAACAGGTCCATCGTGTGTTTTGAAGAACGTGCACAAAGGAGGAACTTCAAGATTTATCCTCCATTCTCTTGAACAACAGCAATTCCTTATTCCAATGGAAAAATTTTATTGCACTCTTAACGTTTGCAAATAAACGGAAAGCAAAGTTTACGAGATCAATGCCGAGGATTTTCCAGCCAATCAGAAGGAAGAAGTACAATATTGTTTATTCCCTTCATTAACAAAGGCTTCATTCTCGATTGAAAAAATGGTTCTGTATTGTTTGTCTAAATAATCAGAAAACGAAGTTAATAAAGTGAATGACGAGGATTTTCAAGCCAATAAGAAGGAGAAAAACAATATTGTTTGTTCCCATCATTAACAAAGGCTTCATTCTCGAATGAAAAATGTGTTCTGAAAAATTTCCTTCTTAACGTTTGCAAACAAACAGGAAGCAAAGTTTACGAAGCGAATGATGAGCGTTTTCCAGTGAACAGAAAGGAAGAATCACAGTAATATTAATTTTCTTAAATAACAAAAAGCTTCCTTCTCGACCAAAAATGTAGTTCTACATTTTCTATGTAAATAAGCAGAAAGCAAAACTTATAAAGTGAACAACGAACTTTCCCAGCGAACAAGAAGGAAGAATCACGGTATTATTAATTTTCTTAAATAACAAAAAGAGCTTCCTTCTCGACCGAAAAAGTTGTTCAGCAGTTTCCGTGTAACTAATCAGAAAGCAAAGTTTACGAGATCGATGCCGAGGTTTTTCCAGGGACCAGGAAGAAGGAACAATCTGTAAAGTCAAAGGCAAGACAAGGTGCCGTTCGCCATGCAATTTGCAATGAACGTAACAGCGTGTGTGCAGTTTCTGGGAACGAAAAACGAAAGGTGTCTTCGTTATTCCTTAGACTGGGTTACTCCTGTGTCCATCGCGGGTCCAAAGCCCGCTTGCATTTATAGCGAATCGAGCAATAAAAAGATTCATAAATAGCAGACGACCAAAATGAAACTGCGCTGGCCTGACGAAGTCCAGCCAGCTCGCCTTATCGTTACGGTTCCTTTTTATGCGATTCGTTGCTGCATGATCGGGGGATTCAGGTCGAAATTCAGGGCTCGCCAATTCGAAATTGATCGCATCGTTGAACGAGAACCCCTCTTATCGCATGACTCCGAAACGTATATAAAAAAGTATATTACACGATAATTGGGGAACAGATTCGGACGCTTGCAGAGAGTACATAAATTCGGTGATATAGTAACTCGTCGTCGGTATAAAATTAAGCCGCGCGTGATTGGAGTCGTAAACACCGCAAATTTGTTTCCCGTACGCAGTTTTACGGCTGAACATGTAGAAAACACGTCCATTTTGTCCGTGCATCTAGATCGAATGATAGAGGCTGCCCTTATTTACGCTCGGCGACGGCAGATAAGCTTCCGAGGATGTTTCCGTGAGGAGTAAAACGAAATTCATAGAGACAGTGGTCCCTCGAACGGTAAACTGGAAAGTTCAACTTGTCTCTTCATAATTTCTGTAATATATTACTCGACTGCAACGAGTACAACTTGTTTACTTGCAAAGATCGCACGGTCCGACAAGGATATGCAGCATCACTGTGTATTTTAATAGTTCGAAAGAATTTCTTTATTGTTACCAGCTGCAAAAATTAATTCATGTAATTATTTACTCAGGTATACAAAGTACAACTCGTTTCTTTTTAGAAAATTGTAGGAGAGGCATGAATGTACGGCATGTCTTTGTATTTTAACTAAAAGAATGTTACATTGTTAACAGATGAGAAATTAATTTACATAATTAGTTACTCAGGTATATATGGTACAACAGGTTTCGTTTTAGAAAATTTTAGGAGAGGTATGAATGTACAGCATGTGTTTCTATAACGACTTGAAAAACCTTCGTTGTTGCCCTGAGATAAATTAATTTATATAATTAATTACTCAGTTATACAAGGTACAATTAATCTCTTTTTAAAAAATTATAGGAGAGACAAGAATGTACAGCATGTCATCGTATTGTAACTCGAAGGATGTTTCATTCTTACCAGCTGCAAAAATTAATTCATATAATTATTTACTCAGGTATATATGGTACAATTCGTTTCTTTTCAGAAAATTCTAGGAGAACATTGAATGTACGGCATGTTTTTGTATTTTAACTCGAAAGATGTTTCATTGTTACCAGATGAAAAATTAATTTACATAATTAGTTACTCAGGTATATATGGTACAACTGGTTACGTTTTAGAAAATTCTAGGAGAGGTATGAATATACAACATGTGTTAGGTATAAAGACTTGAAAAACCTTCGTTGTTGCCCTGAGATAAATTAATTTATATAATTAATTACTCAGTTATACAAGGTACAATTCATCTCTTTTTAGAATATTGTAGGAGAGACAAGACTGTACAGCATGTGTTTGTATTGTAACTCGAAGGATGTTTCATTGTTACCAGATGAAAAATTAATTTACATAATTAGTTACTCAGGTATATATTATACAACATGGATGAAAATTATTTTTCTTATTATTGTTTCAAGAGTCGCTTCCAACTGGGTAATTTCCTTGATGAATTTTGGTTTCAATATCCTCCATATTGCATTAGAAAATATTTGTGAACACGTTTTACTCCATGTAAATTAAAATGCTCTAATGGAATCCGAGCTACCAAAACGTTGTCGGAAATGATTTCATTTTAAAGACATAGCTGTAATTCAGGAGCACTTAGGCAATTACCGTGCGACAAGGTTTCATTTTCCCCAGCGCGTTTGATGTTGATCGCAACATCAAACGTAACACGGAGACAGTAAATAGTCTGCAAAAAGTGTGAAATGCACGGCAATTACGTAATTCTGCCAAAATTGACGCGAAATCGTTTCTTTAAGTAATTACTTTAAAATTACTCGATGCACTAAAAACCGGCCATCAAGATTGACGATAGCGAGAAAGAGAAAAGTCGAAAAGAAATCTACGTCGACAAACACTTCGATAATATCGTTTTTAATGATAAGTCTACAGCCGGGGCAAATATGCGTGCGATAGACAGGAGAGATCAAGATCGTTTCCACGCGCGAAAGTACCAACAAGCCTCGGAATACACCTTTATTAAAATTCCATTACTTGAAGAACAAAAAAGATCCGCGAGACACATCACCGTCGGAGAAATTATGGTCAGAAAAATTCGCGATTCATTTTGCGAGGAAAGAGTTTTAATACCTTCTGAAAATTTCAATGGGCTGAAAATTAAGGTCCCGTGTTCGCCGCGCGATCATTTGCATACGGTCAACTTAAATCATCCCCGAGTCCGCCCCCGAGTCCCTCTCGCAATCTTCGATACGTCGTCACGCGGCGTTCCTTCGGTAATTAACTGTAAGATTGCCTCTAATCGACTTCCGCCAATAAATCAGTGGCGTTGGCTGAAAGCTGCGCGAGGTAACCCGATAAGTGCGCCGCCCTTTTCAGTTCCTGTTTGTTGTCGATCCGCTCGGCCTCTCGGTGTTTCGTTACCCGGCACCACTTGCTGCCCAGAAGTCGCAAACAGGACACCCCAGGCTACATTTTCTGGAGACTCTCTTTCCCGTGTAATTTCCTGCTTTCCCTCCAGGTCGTTGCCGACTGCTGCAGAGGACACTGCCCAGATCACCTACGGAAGCGGTTCATTAAAAGTGTTCCAGCAGCACTTGCGGCTTTGCGCCGCCTAGATCTGGGGTGAAGGTTCGAGGGACGAGACATTGGTTGGATTCAGATCAGAGAGAAGCCGACCTGCTACTCACGAAGGGGATCTAAAACACTTGACAATATTTATAACAAATAATTTGAAATGGTTCTAACGTGATTCGAAAATTAGTATTTTTGAAAGTCTCGATGTTCGCGTCCATCGCATGAATGTGACAGACGACTATCTTCCGTTGTGATTATAATACACTGTGGTGTTCGCGAGGTTCTACTGTACCTTAGACAAGAGTATTGCAACAAAACTATGAAAATGAATTGGATACGTTAGTATCTTCGTAACAGTATATTCCTGTATATTGTAGTACATTATAATATATTCTAACAAATTCAAATATTTTTAATTATAATGGTGAATGTTCTGGTATATTATAGTATGTTTTAGTATATTCTAGTTTACTTTAGTATATTCTAATTCATACTAAGTATGTTGTAGTAATTTTAATACATTTTGGTTAATTTTTAAATATTGTAGTATATTCTGGTAGATTTTAATATATTGTAGTATATTCTGGTAGATTTTAATATATTGTAGTATATTATGGCATATTTTAGTCAATTTAAATACATTGTTGTATATTGTAGTATATTCGGGTAGATTTTAATATACTGAAATATATTATAGAATATTCTACTATATTCTAATATATTTTACTTTATTCTTCTATATTTCAGTATATTCTAGTACACTTTACTATTTCAAATATATTTTTGTATACTCTTGGACATTATTACAGATTCTAGTATATTTTGATCTATTCTAATACATTCTAGTATGTTATAGAACATTCTAATACATTCTAGTATGTTATAGAATATTCTAGTATATTCTAGTACATTTTACTACATTCTAGTATGTTTTAGTTAATCCTAATATATTGTTGTATGTTGTAGTATATTATATTATATTCTGGTAGAACCTAATATATTGTAGTATAATCTAGCATATTCAGGTAGATTATAATATTTTGTAGTATATAATAGAATATTCTAGTACATTCTAGGATATTTTAATATATTCTAGTACATTTTAGGGCATTTGACTATATTCTAGTATATTTTAGTGCATTTTACTGTATTCTAGTATATATTAGTTAATCCTAATACATTATTGTATATTCTAGTATATTCTGGTAAATGCTTATGTATTGTAGTATAATCTAATATATTCAGGTAGATTATAATGTGTATATTTTAGTGTATTATAGAATATTCTAGTATATTCTAGTACATTTTAATATATTTTAGTCAATCCTAATATATTGCTGTATATTCTAGTCAATCCTAATATATTGCTATATATTCTAGTCAATCCTAATATATTGCTGTATATTCTAGTATATTCTGGTAGATGCTAATATATTGTAGTATAATCTAGTATATTCTGGTAGATCCTAATATATTGTTGTATAATCAAGTATATTCATGTAGATCCTAATATATTGTAGTATAATCCAGTATATTCTGGTAAATGCTAATATATTGTAGTATAACCTAGTATATTCTGGTAGATGCTAATATATTGTTGTATATTCTGGTAGATGCTAATATATTGTAGTCTAATCTAGTATATTCAGGTAGATCCTAATATATTGTTGTATATTCTGGTAGATGCTAATATATTGTAGTCTAATCTAGTATATTCAGGTAGATCCTAATATATTGTT
>CM052088.1:9902785-9917810 GCA_028453745.1 Agapostemon virescens
GAATGTTTGTGAATAATTTCATACGTGAACAATTTTAGGATTATCGGGGAGATTATTAAATAATATCTATATACACTTGTAACATCATACTTTATTATATAACTGAATATTAACCCTTAGCACTCCAATGGCTTCTCTGCGGCGACACCAAAAATTGACATACTATTATTCAAAACAACTATTGCATTACTATGTTAGCGTTTAAGAAATCGATAAATATTAAAGTGTTGTACGCACGAACAATAGTAATAAATTTTGTATGCAACTATTGAATCCAACTATTCTAGGTAAAAAGAATGTCTCGAATTTGGAATTAAAATTTCTCGGAGTGCAAAGGGTTAATATAAATTGAACGTGATTAATGCGATTGTAAAACTATTTGACTGTAACCATGGGACTTCCATTATCTGTTTTTCCACCTCGCTGATGTTCCACGGTTTTCAGTACCGTAGATAGAAATATAATTAATGAAGTGATTAGATCCCCCAACAGAAAATTTTACACCTATTATATAAAGTTTTATAGAATTTTATGAATTAATTCGCTGAAGTTTGAAATCAATCAATTTCTAATTAATTCTTATGTCAAAAATCTTATTAGTGAATAATTCAAACAAGGTAAAATATATTCAATTTTATACTTTTGTACTAATTTTATACCTGTTATATTAAACTTCATAGAATTTTATGAATTAATTCGCTGAAGATTGATATCAATCAATTTCTAATTAATTCTTATACTCCAATAAACTAAATAAAATATACTCAATTTTTTACTGTATTTCAAAACCGTGTTTTTACGTCTGTAAAATTTGTGCAGTGCCGGATTGAGACCTGCAGTGGCCCTAAGCACTTAAAAGATCTTAATCTCACTTGCTTTGCTTATTGGCCAATCTTCGGACGAAATTATTATTAAATTTTATATGTAACTACTATTTTATAAATGTTGACATACACATTGGCGGCACTTCGTGCAAATACAAAAACCTTTCTCTGCATTTAGCAACAATTCATTCAATTCAATCACAAAAACGTGCAAAACAGTAAAATTCTCGTTACCGCGGCCTTATTTTCGAGCATTCAGAAAACGTTTCAAGAACGTCGACGCAGGACATCCTTCTGCCGTTTCGCTTCGTAAACGGGACCCTTGTAGGGCATTTACAGGACGTCCCGAGGACGTACGGAAGACATATAGACGTTATTAGGACGTCCTCGGAACGCGCGGAACTCCCGTCACCGACGTACATAGGAGGACGTACATAAAATGTGTTTGTACTATTTGGAACGTTTCTCCGAGAACGACTGTACGTCTCCGTAGCCAAACTGGCGATTACTCGAGGATGCACCTGTGTTTACAGAGACCGTGTTATTTCTCGGTCCATCAGGATGCTGCTGGCGGGAACGTCCTAGTAAAACACCAGTAGACGCACCGGTGCAACTCGTTCTGTGTTTCCCGCGCGCGGCGCACTAATTTCGAACTTGTCGTTACAAATGAAAGGGTTCGCCGAGTCTGCAACCTTCCGTGGCACAAATATTTGTTATTTCAGTAGGCGGATGTCCTTAAACGGCCGCGGGGGATGCGCCTGCTCCGAAGTGCCGCGGAGTCCCGGTCTCACGGAACACCGGCGCGCGGCGCCCGTTTGAAGTATCTTTGTTTGAACAGCGGTCATTGTCTTCCCGTTCGTCTTCTTCTTCTTCTTCTTCTTCTTCCTCTTCTTCTTCCTTCTCCCCCCTTCCCTCTCCCAACCGTTTCCACCTATCTTTCTTCGTCTTCCTCTTCTCCTTCGCGCTTCGTTTTCGAACTCGCCCTCGTCCGACGTCGCCCGCCATCAAGAAGCCAGCTCGTTTCAGATAAGGGAGCCGACTTTTAAAAGCTTCCCCCGGGGCCCTCGCGAAAAGCATTTTTTACGACACTATCCTCGATCGACGTGTCTTTGCGCGAGCCTTCACCGATCTCCCGAGGCCGGAGATTGTTTGAGCAACGATTTCCGGGTTTCGGGGTATTCCGAAAAGGTGTCCTCCGCTCGTTTTGTTCACCGGCGAGACGTTAGAGTGCCGGTCAAAGGAGTACGCCAGGACGAATGCGGCGGGATGATCGGTTTGAAGGTGATGGAGCGAAGTTTAGGGGGCCGTCCGTTTGTTCGGGAATAATGGGAAACGAAAGGCTGCTATGCTGCTTTTACTGCCAGGATATTTTTCCGACTAAGAGTTTTCTGTTTCTTCGCGGACACGCCTGGTGTGCCGGTCTTCTTCCTCGTTTCTTTGTTACTGGTAATTACGTTCGTGTCTGCTACGCGTCGTCTTTGTTTCTTTGTGTCTTCTTAGATACGTGTAGCATGGGACGCTCTTTACTGATGGATATTTCAGCGAAGACAAATCGTAAGAGTAGATTTGTTTAACACTTTAACTGCCAGAACAACAACCTCAAAAATACCACAAAACCAAAGTAATTTATTTGATGAAAAAATAATTAAAAATTTTAAATGTACGACAGATAGTTATCCTTCGATCTTCTCGTATTCTCCAGATTTCAAGTAAATGTAGTGCAACGATTATATTAATGTAGAAATTTATTTAAAAAAATAGACAAATTAATCTGTCATCCGTATGTGGGTGACATGGCAGTCAAAGTGTTAATGGCAATTTTAACACGTTAAGCGTTACGTCAGCGTTAAACTTTATTTAACTAAACGCTAAAATTTCTGTTCAGACCACGACAGTTACCGGCAACTGACAGTATAAAATACTATATAAAATTTTAAAAAATTGCACTCTATTAATAAATTATTAAGTGTACCTAAATGGCGGCGAATACCTAAACGAAGTAAAACCAGCGTGGCTCTAAACACGTTGATTTCAAAATCTAGAATCTAGCATAGTTATTATAAATAAAAATAAATAATTGTGATAGCTAAACTTTCCATCCAGACCAGATCAAAACCGAAACAGCGTACGATTTTCCTAAAAAGCAAAACATTTCCTCTAATAATCTTCGAATCACCTTTTTCAGGAAACTCAAACACTTCTTACACACCCAGTATATTAAACATTTTAGATAATCAAGGTTTCAACGCATCTCGAATTAAACAAGTAAATGTGAAACGAATTCAACCATGTTTGAACTCGTTTTAATGTAGAAAATGTCACAAATATGTTGCTAGAAGTTTTATTATTAAATTTGCTAATATTATATAGCAACAATATTCAGCAATCGATGTTCTGGGATCCCCATAGCGTGCATGACAAGAAATTTTGCCAAAAAACAAAGTATTTTTCAATTTTCCTGTCGAAGCGCGAGTCGTTTCCTTTTCCAGTCGGCTATTCTCGTTTCTTGCGCTTCTACTTCAGAAGTTCAATTTGTAACTTCAAGGGAAGCATGAAATTTTATGTAAACTGCGGCTAGCACATTGAGGCTCTCTATTTCTCTTGGTATTGGTCACGTCTGGCCATTGTGCGGCACTTTCTGTAGCTTTTTCGAACCCGAACAGCGACCGGGTTTCGGTTGTTGCAACGATTGCGAGTTGTAAAACCAGGCTAAGGGTAATGGTCGCGAAAGTATGGGGAGAGCAAGGTTTTTACGGCGGCGAAGCGTTACGCGGCGCCGCGAGCATGGAAAAGCAAATAACGAGGAACGTTTACGAGCGGCTCCTTGCTTTTCCTGTGTGCATGCTAGCTGCGTCGAGAGACGATGATCTTGAGTCTTCTTTCGTGCAGCTAGAACGTGAATAAGTTGAGTGAAAACTTCGGTATATTTTTTCTTTAGGGAGAAAAATTCTAAAATAACTTCTCCCTGACGCTCTTCGCAACGTTTTTCTTACACCATCGTCTCTCGTTTTAAAAGAAGAACTTTCTCGCTTGTGGTAAAAGCGCGTCAGACGAATTATCCGAAGACGATTTCACACTGTGAAATTAGATTTTATTGTATCTGTTTGATGGGCGAATTATCGCCGGGCAGACTCAATTGTTTATATAAAATTGTAGACTCAAGGATGACTGTTGAACCTTGAAAAAGATCAGAGTGGATGAGTACTGAAATAGATGTAAATGATAGAAGGTTTCGCGAAATTAATTTATTGGGTACGATACAGCGAGAAGACTGACGAAGAATATATTTAAAATCGTTAAGATTTTGTAAAACGAAAATTTGCTGGTTGATGAAGCGATGAAAAAGTTTATTTTGAAAGTGGCGTAAGTCCCATTGTGAGAGTTTCAAATGGATATGGAAAATAATTATGCAATAAAATTTGATGAGATCCCAGCTTTATGTTTAATTATCAGAGTAACAGTTGAGTTATCAAGGTGCAATGAATTTGTTTTAAACAACGGAACAGTGCCTGTCCACAGAAAATGCGATTTTTAAAAGGCTAAAAAATACTGACGGTGAAAGAGTAAATTGGTTTAAAGTATGTAGGATGAGATTTTTGAGAAGGGATGTTTAGCTTGATTTTTATTTACATCGCCGCACGCGAGTCGCACGCGAGTCACGATTGCGCCGCGACCTTCACGACTGTACCACGCAGACCAGTGACCGAATACTTCAATTCTGAAACAATATCAAATATTTTCGCTTCCAAACCATCGATTTTAATTGTATAGGTCTGGGAATAAACTAACAGTATTATATCCCACATATTCTTACGTAAATCAATATTATTTTTGATTAAAAGTTAAGTGGAAACCTTGAATTTCAAGAAAATTAATAGTAGATCTTTATTCACAACAGATCTCAAATAACAAACAGAATGTGTCTATTCAAATTTTTAACTATTTTTGTAGCAATATATAAGCCTATAGAAATAAATTTATGGAATTATTCTTCAAAGGTAGATTTCTACAATCTCAGTATTTGCAAATTTAAAATATTAGGAGGCGGTCATGTTGACGTGTCCCGTAAATCTAGTGTTAATATCGAATTTTAATTATGAAAAACCCTTAAGAAGAGACATTAAGACAAACAACCGAGAGTAGTCGAAGTTTGCCTGTCGAACAGATTATACAACGAATCACTAAAGTTAATCCAGACTGTATTTTACTGTAAATAATAACTAATTTGTGAATAAATATTTATATATAAACAAGGTTTATACCAACATTTATATCCGTTAAAATTTATTTAAAATCTTCAACACAAGCCAGACTCGTCATAATACGGCAACGGGTGAAAATAGATGACAGTATACGTATTTAATCATAACAAGCGCCACAGCAACGTATCGTTGCACTTGAATCGGGCATATTCAATTTACATGTGTATGCACGAAGTTTCGTTGCTGAGGCACGCCGATGAATTAAACATGGCGAGCAACGAATTAGAACTAAAATCCTGCTACTCCTCGTTCCGTGCGTAATAACATTGCTAACAGCGCTTAAACCACCATCGAATCGAAATTACACGTAACAAGCTTCGACCACACAGCCGTTACACAACGAAATTACCATGCGCGGCATCTGACGATTCATAAATTCCCATACGAAACTGGGCACCGTCAGAAAAATCCCGGGAACCCTCCTCCTCCTCGAATCGTGTAGCAAATTTATTCGTTTGTCATTCCGCTAAACCATGCGAATATTCGCATTTACATAAATATCCTCGGTAGGCTGATCAGCGTGCACGGTAACTCAGGTGCGTCGAGCGTTAAGGTGACAAGCGGCATGTACTTCAGGTGCGCTTCGAGGTAATTACACCTGGTAGAGACTCGCGGCGAAGAAGACAATGGTCTGCTCATCTGCATACGCCAGAAACGGGTTCAGGGTTTGACTGACGAGCGACGCCCCCTCCTAATCGTTCAATCGCTAAAAAATTCACCAAAAAGGACGCCGTGAGATAAAGGGCGCGGCGCGAGAGAGAAAGACAGGCAAAGAGAGAGAGAGAGAAGATAGAGACAGAAAAAGAGAGAGAGAGAGAGAGAGAGAGATGCAGAGGAGCTCGGCAGAAAAAGAGTCCTGAGAAACAAACTAAGACGAGAACTGTTCGGCACCGGGCACCGCCCTAGCACTCCACCCATCCATCTACAGCTTGCATATATTTTTGGGCAGCTAGTTTTTTCCCCGAGGGAGATTTATCACGTCCCTACGCCTCTTTCGCGGGCTGCTCCATCAGCTTGCCGACGTGTGGCAGGGAATAATTGGCAGGCTCGAGGAACCGGCGCGTTTACTACGGGAACGTACCGTTCGTAGATTGTTCGAGGAACGGTGAAACCGTCGCGAATCGGCAAAGTGGACGACCGAAATCTGCTGGTTCAGCGCCGCTATCCGGTAAACACCATTAAACTGCTTCCAAGTTCTTCCGTCGACGACCGAACAACAGGACCATCGCGATTAGATGCTTTCAATGTTTTCTTCTAGAACCACTGATCGAGAGCTCTAATCTTAACTGGTTTGCAAACTGCGCCGTGAGTTCTGATACTGTCAGGGATTACTTTGTTGCAATTACTTTTCGATTTGGTGCACAACTGTCTGCAATGTTGGAGAACTCTTTTGTGTCATGAAATTCGGTTTACTTTGTGAGGGCACGTTGAAGGCAATTCATGGATTCAGCAGTGTTTTAGGAACATTGTTGACAGAGTTTGTAGAAAATTGTTAATTACAAAAATGAAATTAGACGATGTTGTAATATGATGATTATACAGTTTTCTTGTTTTGTGCTGCAAGGACGATCCTAGCTATGGAAACTATTTTTTGGTGCTCTTGTAGAAGAATATTTTCAATTGTGTTACTGTCAGGAATTTCTTTGATGCAGTTACTTTTGGATTGGGTGCACAGTTGCCTGCAATGTTAGAGAACTCGTTTGTATCATAAAATCGTTTTACTTTGTGAGGACACGTTGAAGGCAATTCATGGATTCAGCAGTGTTTTAGGAACATTGTTGACAGAGTTTGTAGAAAATTGTTAATTACAAAAATGAAATTAAACATCGTTTTAGCATAACTCTAACACAGGTTTCATGTTTTCTGATGCAAGGAAGATCCTAGCTATGGAAACTATTTTTCAGTGCTCTTGTAGAAGAATATTTTCAATTGTGTTACTGTCAGGAATTTCTTTGATGCAGTTACTTTTGGATTGGGTGCACATCTGCCTGCAATGTTAGAGAACACTTTTGTGTCATGAAATTCGTTTTACTTTGTGAGGACACGTTGGAGGCAATTCATGGATTCAGCAGTGTTTTAGGAACATTGTTGAAAGAGTTTGTAGAAAATTGTTAATTAGACAAAATGAAATTAGACGTTGTTTAAACTTGATTCTTACACAGTTTACACGTTTTCCCTTAGAAGGATGACTCTAGGTATAGGAATTATTTTTCGCAGTCCTCTTGTAGAAGAATATTCTCAATTGTGTTTCTGCCAGGTATTACTTTGATGAAACGACTTTTGTATTGGATGAAATATTGGAAGCTGCTTGCTGCCTGCAGTGTTGGGTAACTCGTTCACGTTACGAAATTCGTTTTACTTTGTGAGGCCACGTTGAAGACAATTCCTGGATTTAGCAATGTATTACAAACACTCTTGGCAGAATTTCTACAAAAGTATTAATTAGAAAAATGAAATTCGACGTTGTTCTAACACTACTCTTACACAGTTTTCATATTCTCCGATCTTTTATTTTACAATTATCGAAGTTAGAAAATTGTCTTCGTAGGAATTGATTGAATAGAGTTCTCTATTTAATCATTCATTGTACCAACAGTTACACAACATCTAAATAAATCAAGTCTTATCAATTTTGTCAATTTTAATGTTCGATAGCTTTAATCCTAAAAGTTTCCGCGTGTAGTTAACACTAGAACTACCGAACCAATCAAAATAGTTCCTGATTTTTTCGTTTACAATTACTGAAGTTATAAAAAGATTTTCACCAGAAAGTTTCGGATGAATTTCTTCATTGAAGCAGACATCACGATAAAAATTGTACGAGATCTAAATGGATTCAATTTTGTCATTATTACAAAGCAGTACACATTGGTCGGATTTATTACTCGATAGTTCTAGTGTTATATCAAGTAGGAAATGCGTAATGAAATAAAATTGAAACATACTCTTCCATATTCTTTCGCCCTTTAAAATAAATTCAATTGATAACCTTCACAGGTCTCTAATTAGCTAAAAATTATGGTTTTCCTGTACTTTCACTTTCTGAATGAGTAAGAGTTAGAGACAGTTATAAATCTAAATTAAAATACACTTTTTCATGTATTCATATCTATTTAATTATTCCCACTGTTGAATTTAAATATTTCAAATCGTATGACATAGACATGTTATGTTTAAAGAAAGAAAGTGAGTGAAAATTTATAATAGAATAGAAATTTATAATAGAGTAATAATTAATAATAGAATTTAGTGTGCTCAAGCCACTATAGTGGCGCATCGTGCTTAAGAGGTTAAAAAGCAATATACATCGGTCGGATATCATAATCGTTAGTTCTAGTGTTGAATGCAGATATTTGAAGTAACCTAGCACAAATTTTTTGACATTTCTTCCGAAGGCCCATTTAAATGTCGCGCTGCGGACCCGCGTAAGAGAGTTGCTCCCAGCGGACAACCATAAACGGCCACGTAATTTATCCGGACCATTCTCGCTGTCAAGAAAATTTGTTCCATGGATCGGACCAGGCCCTCGCCGCCGCCTCAAGGTAAGCCGTTCGAAGTTCTTGGTCCCGATCGGCGTTTACGCCAAACATGGCATAATCGCGGCCGTTCTCCTGCGAGAAACGCGCTGCCGAGGAAATGGCAGAAATGTCACGAGAAGTGGGTCGATTATCCCGCATTCTGTACCGGTTGGCGTCAGAATCGAGCCGCTCGTGTCCCGAGTGACTTAATTAACTGTTTCCGTTTGTCTCTAACGAGAGGAACGATTCCCCGCGGCCCGTGCTCCAGTATCGATTGCGCCTTTTGTCCCGGTCGAACCAGAAACGGCGTTTTCTGCAATTGAAATCGTGACTCGCAGACGGCCGTTTTAATTACCCACGATGAAATTAGTATCTCCTGCCGTCCTCCGCCGTCAATCAATTTTATTTAGGTTTATGAATCGCGTTTCTCATTTCGCAATCGGGTCGCCGCTCTGCGTTCGTCTTCCAATCGGATATTCCAATATTTAAACTGGAAATGCCTGTGGAACAGATTAGAGTCTGCTACGGATTCGTATTAACATGTTACGTCATTAATAATATCATTTTATAATCTATTTCCAACGTGAGAGTTCACATATTTCATCTCTGATCGACGAGGCATTTTCCACCATTTTCTATGACCTTCCTCCATCTTTTAACTGACTGTGCCATTATAGAAAAGTACGTAAACTTTTTTGTGGAAAAATTGGTTAGAACTACCTTGCTTATGGGACTACATAATATTTTGCATCGATGATTGAGTAAAATTTATAAGATGTATATAAAAATTAACCCTTGGCACTCCATACAATTTTAATTCCAAAATAGAAACATTTCTTGATCTAAAATAGTTTCATTGCACATGGTTCATTTCCTTTCGCGAATAGAAAGTTTATTTCTATTCCTGGTACGTGTCATATCTCAATTTTTACAGACTTCTTAAGTACAAACATAGCAATGTAAAATCTGCTTTAAATAATACTAAGGGAATGTTTAGTGTCGCTTCAGAGGCGCCATTGGAGCAATAAGGGTTAATATTGAGACAACATATA
Organism: Agapostemon virescens; assembly: GCA_028453745.1. Taxonomy (NCBI): domain Eukaryota; kingdom Metazoa; phylum Arthropoda; class Insecta; order Hymenoptera; family Halictidae; genus Agapostemon; species Agapostemon virescens. The sequence continues at coordinate 9,912,442 of CM052088.1, forward strand.
CAGTTCCATTCGTAATTGCATTTTCTTCATAAGCGAATAAAGTTCACAGTCTGTTGATTTTTCTGTACAATCCATTGGAATTTCATTCAGTTGGAAACAATTTTGCATTTCTGTTTAATACAAACGCGCAAACTTGCGTATTCACGAACATAGTTCACGTATAATAAATCGTTGTTCCTTTCATGGCAATATTACCAAGCTATTCACAGTCTTCGGTCTTAGATGGAACTTTATAAACTCTGCTCTCCGAAGAGTCACAAATCTTTATACATCGTTAGAATGTTAAATTAATCTTCCCCCGTTTCTGTTGCCCATTGCAACCCTTCTAACAATGTTACACTTGGAATTTTAACATGAAAACTTTGCTGAAGAACTTCGAGCTGATTCTGAAAGTTTTTCGACTGGAAGTTCCTGCAGTTTATTCGCTGAAAGAATCTAAATATCCATGGGACGTACCATGCAACTTGATCAGCGAAAATAACTTGTGAACTACGTCACAAGCAATTTCAATTCCAAAATCGAGACATATTTTTTTGATAGAATAGTTACATTGTAAATGGTGCATTTCCTTTCGTGAATATAAAATTTGTTACTATTATTCGTACGTATAAGGCTTCAATTTTTATCGATTTTTTAAATGCGAACATGGTAACGTAATAATTTGAATAATAGTATGGGAATTTTTAGTGTTGCTTCAGAGGAGCCATTAGAGTGCTAATAGTTGCATAAAGTATCACTATAATTGAATATAACTAATTCACTCATTTTTGCTTTATATTTTAAATCAACCGATTATGTCTCAGTTATCTTGTTATATTTTTAAGAAATATGTTTCACTATACATACAGAGATATTAATAAAAATTTTAAACATACGAAGGATTAGTACACCTGTTGTTAATGCAATTATTGATCAGTTAAAATGATTTATACTTGCTGAGTGGAAAATTAATATGTGAAATTGCACTTGATTTCAGATTTCTAAACGCTTTAAATGCATGCTGTATTAATTTAACAAGTCGTCATCATAATAATAATTAATGTTTGAAATGTCAGACCTGAGGAATTAGGATTTGAATTGTATTTGGAATATCGAAATGGTGAATGGACAGTATTGATATTAAGTTGATATAATGTACACTTAAATAAATATGAAAATTTGAAATTTCAAGCATTATGAATTGAAATTTGTATTGACCAGATATTATTGAATATTAATTGTGAATGGTCGTGATTGTAGCAAAAATTATAATAACTCGACACATTATATGCTTGAACAGCAATAAAAATTTGAAATTTGAAGCATTATGAATTAGGATTTCAATTGAATGTAAATTACTGAATACAATTAGTAAATAATCCTGAATCTATCAAGATATATATTAACTCAGTACATTATATGCTTGAATAAAAATAAAAATTTGAAATTTCAAGCATTATGAATTGGGATTTGAATTAAACAGATATTATTGAATATTAATAATGAATGATCGTGAATCTAGCAAAATTTATAATAACTCGAAACATTATATGCTTGAATAGTAATTAAAATTTGAAATTTCAGGCATTATGAATTAGGATTTCAATTGAATGTAAATTACTGAATATAATTAGTGAATGAATGATCGTGAATCTACCAAAATTTGTGTTTATTCGACAAAGGCGCCGGAATGAAAATTACAATGTAAAATTCCCGACGTTATGAATTATGAATTCAATTGCACTCGGAAGGTCGCAATTTGTGAATGATCGTAGATTCAACATAACGTCTGCATTTTTGCCACGCTGTTCGCGTTCCAGAGGAATGCTCGGCCGAAAGACAAATAGCAGTCTGTGTTAACTTACGGAAGCTTTATCCATTCGCCAAACAGGCGGGAATTAGCCAGAACAGGGTTCCAGTTGCTAAAATGTGCTCGAAACAAAGCTAGACCTGACGTTCGCTTGTGCAAACACAGTTGAACATACAATGATCGAATTTTCTGCTGTTTCTTTTTCGACAGGTTTCTGTGAAAATTCTCTAAACGCTTCATATTTTACAAATAAAATTCCAGACCGGGGGACTTGATTATATATCGTACGATACTGATGTAAACATCATAAGTAATAAGGACATACCGGTGTCACTAGCCGAGCACATTCGTACTCAGTTCTGCTAAATATTTCCTTGTAAGAAGAACCGTTTCGCAAGTACAATGGAGGCCGTGAAATTTGCAGAAGAATTCACACAGCTGCTTTGTCGATGGAGGAAGTCTGTTACAAAAGTAATGTATCTCTCTTTCATTCTGAATTGTTCCATCGAAATAAATCCAACTAACAAAATTCCCGTGTTAATCAATTTCATTGGCAATATTGATCAAATAATATTATATATATTTTTATGTACTACCTTACACGATTTTTATGTATACCACATCATTATTTTGTTCAGGATTTTTTTATTATCAGCAGGAAATCAATTTTGGTACAAAATTGTGTGCATAGCATAATCCCCGTACTGGTCACTGTCCATTTCAAATTTTCCTGTAACGACAATTCTTCACGACGAACAATCTCTTCTAGAATAATTGACAATTAACGAAAATACAATGCAGTCTGTTTAGTAATTTTTACAAACTTGTTTGTTTACGGTAAATATTCATGTGATATTAATGATATATATTTTCAAACTACAATTTGTCAGTTAAAAAGTATTCTCACAGAAATAGCCTACTTTTCTTTAAATGTCAACTGTCTAGAACATCTGGCATTAAATTAAAACAAGTTATTGCAAATCTTGAACCAATTGTACTTAAGAAACGCGTAAATACTTCACACTCGATATATTCTTATTTAACAAAATAAATTTTATAATTAATCTTCCAAGATTTTCTTATGAATCAACTATTTTATGCATAATGTATTTTCGACCAATGAAGCAAATGTTTTTATCTGTCTATTCTCCTGAGAAATGAGAACTGAAAATAGATTCTGTAGGTTTTTAATTAATAAAAGGAATTATTTATTATGTTTCTGAGCAAGTCTCGTCGTCATTTGTGGTCTTGTGATCTCTCTTGTCCTTGAGACATGTGAAAAAAATGATTAGAGGTCGAATTCAAACGATTAGCGAATTCTCTGTACAATTGAAACATTTCCAATTTTTAATTCTACTGCCCTGAAACTGTAATGGACGCCAAATAATTCGATGATTTTATAATCGCTACAGGAGGATGGAACTACTGCTCCCCTTTTAACAGACCAACAAATAATAAGCGTTATGCAGAATGTGCAGCAAGTGATACTAGGGGTGAATTTCCAACTACCAGATTATTCTACAGTGAAAACACCTGCGACAGGGATTGAGGTTTGCACCCCCTCTGCACCGACAGTGCCGAAGTCCACCATGGATTCGAACAATGTATCTTTGGGAAGGTTGCTAATTTTTCTTTTTAAATTAAAATTTTCCTTGCGATTGTGTCTTATTAAAATATCATTATTTTAGGTATAGATCATTGGATACTTTAATAGCTGAAGATAAAGAAGCCACACCTAAAGTTGAGGATCTGGTATTTAAGAACCAAGAAAATGAAAGCATCGTGAGTAAGAAAGAAGTAACTTTTTTCTTAGCCGAAGTTTCCGTCGCGGTTTCATTCAGGAGTTATTAATGAAAAAGATGGACCAATGAGAGCTCGACTGTAGCGGGCGAGCTTAAATTCGACCAATGGCAACGCCACGAGACTTGTCGCCGAGCCAGAATCTTTGTATTCGCGCTCTGATTGGTTTGTGTATTTTTATTTAAATTTTCGCAAAAGAAAAAGCTCCTTTCAATCAACTCAGAAGTCGTCACTTTTAAGGTTTTCCGAAATTTCTAGGACATCGTGTAACGTTCGTTTTTATTTTTTGAAATATTTCTATTTAACCTTATAAAACAATAATATTTCTAGAACACTACGTGCATCTGGCACAAGTTGCAGAAATGTTCGCTTTTATTTTTTGACATTTTTCTATTTAAACTTAATAAAATAATAATATTTCTGGAACACCGTGTACATCTGGTACAAGTTGGTGAAATGTAACGTTCGTTTTGATTTTTTAAAATTTTTCTATTTAAATTTAACAGAATAATTGTAAATATAAATCATCAAGTAATAAATACGTTTCTCACGCTTCTTTATTACGCAGATGGGTTAATGTAATTTCGATTTAATCGATTTTAAGAATTATGGCGATTTAATCTGAATTGTCTGTTGCTTCCTATTTTAATGATGCGAAATTAAATTTTTTTCATGTTCACAGAACAAATCGCTGTCGAATATGGAGATTAATACGGTGATTAAAGTGACCAGGTCTGACACATTCGTTCGCGAACAAGAAAAGGCGAAACAACAAGCTGATCAAGCAGCGAACAAAACTTTTACCGACAATGAAACATCTCTTTTCGATCTGCAAAGAATTGTCAAAAAAATTGAAGAGCTGCGAGAATGCGCTGCCCATGTTGTGTCGAAAATCGATGACGTGAAAAAGGTTGACAAAGTCATTTTACTTGTTCATTACTTTATAGTTGACGACACCATCAGTATCGTTTCTGAGACGAACACGGTACTGAATTTTCACAGCTTTTACTACACCTTGAATTTCATTGAAATTATCGTTAGAATGCTTCTTGGATTAGAGTTTCAAGAATCACTTAATATTTGCATAATTATATGCATGTTACATATTGTATTTCTTCTTCCTGTTCATACTTGCTCTCAATGTACATCTCGAGTAAATTTTCACTCACTTTCTTTCTTTAAACATAATATGTCTATGTCATACGATTTGAAATATTTAAATTCAACAGTTGGAATAATTGGATAGATGGGAAAACATGAAAGAGTGTATTTTAATTTAGATTTATAACTATTTCTAACTCATACTCATTCAAAAAGTGAAACTACAGGAAAACCATAATTTTTAGCTAATTAGAGACCTGTGTAAGAATCAAGTTTAAACAACGTCTAATCTCATTTTGTGTAATTAACAATTTTTTAAAAACTCTGTCAACAATGTTCCTAACACATTGCTGAACCCATGAATTGCTTTCAACGTGCCCTCAAAGTAAAACGAATTTCATGACACAAAAGAGTTCTCCAACACTGCAGGTGGCAAATTATGCAACCAATCCACGAGTATTTGCATCAAAGTAGTCCCTGATTATAACACAATTTGGAATATTCTTCTACAAGGGGGCTACAGAAAATAGTTCCAATGCCTAAAGTCGTCCTTCTAGCAGAAAACGTGTAAACTTTGCAAGAATCAAGTTTAAACAACGTCTAATTTCATTTTGTCTAATTAACAGTTTTAACAAACTCTGTTAACAATGTTCCTAATACGATGCTGTACCCATGAATT
>CM052088.1:9922810-9939700 GCA_028453745.1 Agapostemon virescens
AATATACTATAATATACTACAATACACTAAAATATATTACACTATACCAGAACATACGTGAAAATATTATAATATACTACAATATAAAATATGCTGCAGTATATAATATACTACAATATACTCTAATATTCTACAATACACTAAAATATATTACACTATACTAGAACATAATTGAAAATATAATAATATACTGCAATATATAATATACTACAATTTACTGTAATATACTGCAATATATGATATACTACAGTATACTATAATATACTACAATATATTATATCCTACAATATACTATAATATACTGCAATACACTAAGATATATTTCATTGTAATAGAATAATATACTGCAGCATATTATATACTACAAAATACTACAATATACTACAATACACTAAGATATATTTCACTATACTAGAATATACGTGAAGATACTACAACATACTTAACGAAAGCTAAACAAAATTGCTTCGCATTCAACGTGTTAAAGAGCAATGTATATGTGTAATTTCGTGTTCAAAACAAGAGAATGACGTAGTTTGACGATAAATAAATTAACAACTAGCCCTAGATATGTGCAACTGCTGCTTTCATATGTACAGGCCTGGTAAATAAAGTTTTCCATTGATGTATATATTAACATTAAAGTTGTACAGGATTTGAATAATTGCAATCTTGTCATGATTAGATAGCAATACATATTTGTCTAGTTTTGTGCTCAAGACAAGAAAATGGCGTCGTTTGACGCTAGATAAATTGACAGCTAGCGCTAGGTACAATCAAATTCCGGTTTCATATTCACAGACTTATTACTCGCCACACACATTCCTCCAAACAAACCTAACACGCTTTCACATACTTTACTACAGTCTACGTTAACCGGTAACCAGTTTCGCACAATGAAATCATTTTACAGAGCTGCAACGCCAAATAAGCATTCGATCCGACTGTTACGCGTCCTATTAGCGTCTCCAGAGACAAGAAATCTCATTACGGCGTATGAAACATTAGATCCGAGTGTCTGATTTTTATCCGGCGACGAAACCGTCGATTTTCCAACAGCCTGTGCTCGGCTAACGATCTCTCTGAGCCGCATTAAGCGTCTGATTTATAGAACTCATCTTTCGATGCCTGCACGCTTTATAAAAGAGTATTGCTAAACGTCCGAAGCCGGGAGCGCAGAAGTCCCGAATCGCGCACCGGAGTCACCCCGAAATTCTTCACGCTTTTTCTCGTCGTGCGAGTATGTTTTTGAAAGATGCGATTCGTTTTTGCCGTACAAATTGCCCGTTCCCGAAACGTCATCGGCAGGCCAATGCACCGCGTGCCAGGAAAAAGGTGAACGCGCCTGGGCGAATTAGCAAAAAGACGCGACACGCGAGCGTCGCGAATTCATTTCGCGAGCAAAATTCCGGCGGAGATCTCTCGCTGATCATGGTATTGACGGCGAGAAGAACGTGTCATTACGAACGACGAAAGAACTGTCTCAGTCATTAATATTGATGAAACGTGTTTGAAGCGGTAATGGCCGATGACACGATAACGCGCAGGAGGAACCAGCCGAATAATTTGATTCGTGGCTTCGCGAAATTCTCATGTAAATCACGCGAAATCCCTTGCTCGTGTATAATAATGGGCGTCGATTATCACGTTAGAAAGATCGCGTAATAACAGTGTCCACGGTCGTACTATAGTTTGATGCGAATTCGATCACCCCGCGGCTGCTGCACCCGCAACGGGACGCATCAAGCAATGCACTCCAATCGGTGTATCGGCTGATGAAGAGGCGTCGTCCTGGAATCGTGCTTCGCAGGGGTTGAGATATCTGATGCAAAGATGAACATATGCTTACGGTGAAGCGCATGCCATTATGTAAGTGTACAGCGTCTCGCGAAATTATTGTTGCGAAATCTTTGCTAAGAATGGGCTCCGCGTGCTTGGAAAGTGATGGGGGAAAATCGCGATCGTTAGGGAGATTGAATCGTTGTGCAGACAGCTTTATTTTAACGTGTCAGTGGACGCTGTCGATCATTTTTTTAAAACCGAAAGTGTTAGAATTTAATCCATTTTTTCATGGATTTTTGTTCGAAATATATACACTATCGTAGATATTTGTTCAATAATTTTTTGGGAAAGCTTGTTCTTAATTTTAATAATTTTGTAATTTAAAAATTTGGAACTGGTCATTTTGCTCGGAGCAAGTTCAGTGTTAATAGCAATATGGACATTTGTATATATAAGTTTTTTAGTTAAGTGAAAGAACAGCATATGGATTTTATAAATAAACTAAGAAAATTAAGTTTATTTGCTTTTGAAGAGATATGAATTATTTTCGAATCATTGAAACGAGGTTTTAAAAATTTATTTCGTTCAAGAAATGGTTTCTTGCAGGAAAAATAAAATGTAGACTCTGTTGGTTTGTGTTCGAAGTTAAGTATAGTTTGAATAAATGAAAGTATATTTCTTCTTTCTATTATTTTAATAATATTATAATAATATATTTTAATATTATATTACAATATTATATTTTAATATTATTTAATATTATATTTGACTTATCCATTTTTATTTCTAATGAATAAAATTCACAATCCACTAATATTATTGTAAATTAGTATAAATAGACTGCAAATTATTATGCAATGTTATCTGTTTTAAATAACGTTATAATTTTTGAACTCGTTAAAATAATTATAATTAGTCACCGAATAATAGCAGTGCAAATAAAGGTTTAAAAGACCGTATTTATTAAAATCCAAAAACTTCATCCGAGAAAATTGAATTTGCACTGATTGTCTTCCGAGTATTCCATTAAATATCTAACTCGCATACATCAGGATGCAAAGCTCGTAGAAAGAGTATTACGTTCTCAAAATCCACCGCCGGAAATTTTTACACAGATTCCACTACCAGCAAACTTACCACGCTAACTCGCCGAATCCAGGATTAAAAACAGGAGCACGTAAAGTTGGCCAGGTATTTACAAAACCAAATACTATGAAGCGGCCGAAAAACTACACACAATGTAAGCCGCTTATCTCTATTTGCATCTATCCAATCAACTCGAGGCCCCATTCCAGAAACTTCGTAACCCGAAATTTATTTATAATTCTCACCCTATGCTCAAACGATCCTCCGCACCGTCTCTCATAATTCATCCGAGAGAAAAAAAGGGAAAGAAGAAAATCGGGTTACCGGTACGACGAGGAGGTGAGGATTGGGGTGATGGGGGAGAGGGGGGTTAATTTAATTCCACCGAGCAGCCTTAATTCTAACCTTCGGCTTCCTCGACCGAAAAGATCAAGACCAGTAAATCAAGAAAGACCACGGCCGTATCGATCAATTCAGCCAGCGAAAAACAAACTCATTGCGCGAAGTACCCGAAACATACCCACCATCATGATCGGCGCAATCGATGGAAAGGTAATCGGAGCGAGTATGCGATCACGCGATCGATACCCTAACCCCCAGACAGTTGGGGGTACCTGCAATTTGGCCACGCTTCGGACCGGTCCACCTTGGCACCTGTCCGAAGGCGGGATCTATGATTCTCATGCAAACTCGAATAACTTCAGGTAGCAAAAAGTTGGATCTTAGCGTCTCGTTCATTGCAGCCTTCGGGCTCGGGGCACCGAATCGATGAGCGAGGAAGATGCTCGAGGCGAGAGGAAAATACACTCGTGGACAAAATTATTCATGCAGCCTGATAATTCAACGTTAAGTAAACACACAAACCATTAAAACTGGCTAGCGTGTATTATCTCGTAAGAAGAACAACGTTCAATTTTTGTAGATACAATCGATTCCTGTGAAGGCGATAATTTCGATGATTGCGAAAAGAAATGTTAATGATATTGGTATTGTAAAAGTGTTGATAGTATGGAAACTGCTCAGCAAGCTAGTTGAACGTGCTAGATTCTACCAGATTATAATAGGATATACACGAATGTTATAGAACATGGTAGAAGACGGTTCAATATACTACGATATGGTAGAATATATTACAATTTACCATAATATACTAGAATACACTATAATGTATTGCAATATATAGTATAATGCAATATACTATAATCTACTGCAATATATAATACACTATATTATACTACAATATACTATAGTATCCTGTAATGTATAATATGCTACAATATACTATAATATACTGCAATGTATAATATGTTACAATATACTATAATATACTGCAATATATAATATACTACAATATGCTATAATATACTACAATACACTAAAATATATTACACTATAATAGAACATACGTGAAAATATTATAATATACTGCAATATATAATATCCTACAATAGACTATAATATAATGTAATATATAATATGTTACAATACACTATAATAATATACTGCAACATACAATATACTACAATACACTAAGATATATTACATTATACTAGAATATACGTGAAAATACTATAATATATAATAACATACTATAATATACTCGAATATATTAGAACATACAAAGATACATTAGAATATAGAGGAATATACTAGAGTATTGTAGAATATACTTGAATATACCAGAATATAATAGGATATGCTAAAATATACAAAAATATACTAAAATATACTGGAATATACAAAAATATAGATATACTAGAATATACTAGGTCATTATAGAATATATTAGAATATACTAGATTATAGTAGAATGAATTTGAATATATTTGAATATACTATAGTATACTGAAATGTCCTAGATTGTACAAGATTATTTCAGAATATATTAGAATATACTGCAACATACTAGACTATACTAAAATATTGCAGAATATATTAGAATATAATACATTATAATAAAATCTGTTAGAATATACTTACAATATACTAAAATGTATTAGAATGTACAAGATTATTTCAGAATATATTAGAATATATTACAATATACTAGAATATACTAGAATATGCTAGAATATTCATGGATATATGAGAATATTATGTACTAGAGTACTTCTTAGGACCTTTAACTTTATTTAACGGTTGACAACGAGGGGTCATCTTCAATAAAAAAATAATATACATTAGGTGGACATACACCATAAGCAAGATATACTGATTTTACAGCTTGAAGACTCTACATGTGTCACGGACCATCCATTTTTCCCTAAGACAGTTTTACATGATGCAGAAAGTTGGAGTTTGAAGACTCATTTTTCTTTCAAAATGCTGAAAATTTAAACGTTTCTAAAAACTTCCAAAAATTTTTCTCTTAAACGAAACTGCCATAGTTTCGAAGATTGAAGTCTCTTATCTCTGCCACGAGTTCTTAAAACTTGATCTACCATTTTCTTTTGGCTATTTCATACAACAAAAATGAGAAGGATGTCTGTGTGTATAAAATCTTCTTGTTGGATATCATTTTTAATATTTACAAATGTTGGTGGACAAATTTTTTTAATATTTATATTGACAGTTAAAGTTATAGTATAACACAAGGCACACATACTTTTAGTATTAAAAGGAAGCCAGGTTTATTATAGCACTACTATTTCTCATAAAGTAAATGAATTCTTGCCATTGCTACAAGGCAACACATATCCTTTGCTTTTAGTACTTGATAGCTTCAATATTAAAAGGAACCCAAATTTCTTATTTTACTATTATTCTTCATAAAATAAATGACTTCTTATCATCGCTTCAAGGCAACATCGACCAGTTACTTTTAGTACTCGTTAACGACAATGTTAAAAAGAGACCAGATTTATTATTGCACCATTACTTTCCCCATAATGATCCCAATTCATACATAGTCAATTCCTCCAGAATTCGATACTTACTATTCAAACAGGGCGTGTAGTTTACGCGAAATTAAGATAGTACACGCACGCTACCATTTTGTCCAGGAGTGTATCAAGAGTAAAAAAAAAGGAGACACGTCGAAGGAGGTGGGAGCAAGTAGAGGAGAGGATGTAGCGAAAAATGGGTGGAGAATAGAAGCAGCCAGGATACGGTAAACGCCAGTTTGGTGTATCCCGGCGTGGTCCATCCGGCCGGAAAGACTTTGGGACGGGGGAAAGATGATTATACGTGTCTTTTTAACACAAAAGGCTCGAAAACCAACACCGTAATACGACGGGGTGGCCGGCGCCCTGTAATTCGCCGCGTCCACGCCGAAGCCTGGTTTCGTGATGAGACAACCGTCCCGAAAATTGCGATAGTCGGCCTCGAAATAAGGTGAGATTGGTTCGATCCTCTGGTCCCGTCGCGTCGCCGTTAACCAACGGGGCTCCTCCTGGCCGAGTTATTATTTGTTTTTGCCCCGGGCGACTATCACGGTACTTATCGAGTCACCGTTTGCCTCAGCTGCAACGGCGAGAGCACATCGTCACGCCCCGATCTGTTCGGGGAAGAACAAGAGAAGACCGAGAGACGATCCGACTTGTTTCTCGAAAAGGCGTGGGTGCCGCACCCGATCCTCCGATTCCCGATCCTCGTTCCCTGGAGCTTCGTCGGGTGACGGATGCGATTTTTCTGCTAGCCGAAGTGCCTGGAAATTGCTGGATTCTTAACAGTAAACCTACGCACTATTGTGAAACTGTTTTTTCAGGTTTCGTTGCAATTGTTATAATGAGTGTCCAAAAATTAATGCAAGATTTGAATTTGCCGCCATTTTTGCACTAAATTAGGGTTAGTAAAAATTGAGCGTTACTTGGTAGTTATGTTGATGGAACTAATAACGTTGACTGAACAACGCCAGCATGAATACAGGCTGCCAACTGTACCTAATGTGAAGCATCACCCCCTCCGTTTGTCAATTATTCAGTTGGCTAATTACAAAGTCTTTACATTGACTTGTAGCAACTAAAAAGTTAGTATCAGCATGTGCTCGAGTTAAGACTACTAAAACCATTTATAGGTTACCCTTGCAGTTCAACGTTACCTCCATGAAACTTCATCTCTTAAATGTCAGGATAAATAATAAAATATCAGAAAGTAACCAATTTCAGTATCGACTAACAAGGTAACCGGTAGATAAAGGATATAGTAATTAGGGTAATCAATAACCTTACCGCAGGAGTTACAATGTAAGCTACCATCGCTCAGCCGAGGGAAGGGTAGGTAGAAAATATTCCTCAAGGACGAAATAAAATCCTGATAGAGTTTCATAAGAATTTGATGTCGTAATAAAATTCTCAATCTCGTAATTACGGTAACAGTACCCGGCTCGATGGCCTAACGCTTCCCATAGCTGCGGCATGAATCCTACCCTGTTGGCGAAGCGCTACGAAGGTCTATGAAGGCAGTCTTTCCCGTCAGGCCCCATTCAATCGGCCATGGGCATCCGTGATTCACCGGAGCAGGTCCCGGGGACCGGAGAAGCCCGCAAAAAAGGTTGACGAAGGCGCGAATCGAGTAAATTGTTAGGGAACCCACGGGGGCCATAGTCGAAGACCGGCTGCAATTTTGGCCCCCGGGGGCTAGCGGCGCCTCCCGAACGATAATTGATATCACCTGCCATGTAAATATCGGTTATCGGCGTGGGCCCCGGTACCTGTCGGCGGAAAAAGGCCCGCCTGGATGAAAATTACCGAATAACCAACGGCGAGATAATTACGTGTTGGTTTTAGAAAAGGGGGAAGCACCGGTTAATTCCACACTTCGCGACCTGGACAAAAGATCCCGCTGCCTTTTGGTCCTCGCGATTTCTTTTTCTTATCGGCCCCCACTTCCAGGGACCTCCAGTCTCTACACTCGGTTCTTGCAGACTGCCGACATCGCAGTGGATTCGAGAGTATTTCCTGCGACATCTTTGCTCCGCTATTTTCTATCGCGAATGAAACTAAACCTTCCGGGATTATGTTTACTCGAAGACAGTCGCTTTTTCCGAATTAAAATATTTCCATTCCATACGATTTTTCTTATTTCGTTGGATTTTATATTCTTGGCATACAAACATTATCTTCTGAACGCCTTTAATATTCTTACAGGCTCGAGAATAATTTCTGCGATGGGGAGGTTCAGTGTCTTTCTGATTTTGTTCCGCCATTTTCTAGCGCGAACGAAACTAACCCTTCCGGGATTATGTTTACTCGAAGACAGTCGCTTTTTCCGATTTAAAATATTTGCATTATATACGATTTTTCTTATTTCTTTTTTCCTTTCTTTTTTTCCTCATTTCCTTTAATATTCTTACAGGTTCGAGAGTACTTCCTGCAACAGGATAGATAAGTGTCTTTCTGACATCTTTGCTCCGCCATTTTCTATCGCAAACCAAACTAAACTCTTCCGGGATTATGTTTACTCGAAGACAGTCGCTTTTTCCGATTTAAAATATTCGTGTTACATACGATTTTTCTTATTTCATGGATTTTATATTCTTAGCATACAAACAGTATCTTCCAAACGCTTTCAATATTCTTCCAGGTTGCATCCTTGTAACACTCAAGTGGGGACTTATGTTAAGAGCCATAGATTCTGCAGAGGTGCGGCTATGATTCGTCTTTCAACTTTCACTCCAGATCTTTCTTTCGAAGCGTAAAGACGTGCCTTATTAGCTCTTTTAAGATAAAGTCCCTGTTACATTGAAAAGTATTACAGAGTGCTTTATTCGATAGCTCCTTGTCTCCAGTACGTGAAATTGGTACAAATCACTTGTACAATGTATTTTTTTTATCAAAAATACACGTTTATTGTATGAAAATGACACAAAATATTTTATTCGAAATATAATCGCTTAAAGCACTGTGATTTACCAAGGGCATGCTCACGGTAAGTTTCGACAATTATTATATACGATTCTGTTACAGTTTTCTTCAAATGGTAACAGAAAATCAATGCTATCTGCAAATCGTAATTTCCAAGCACAAAATTCAACATGTTCAAAGCTATTAAAAATTATGCTCTTCTATGAAACTTGTATGGTTGTGAGTTGAAAATCTCTTCCAGATGTGAAAACAAGAAAATGGCCTCAATAACGCGGGTTGAAAGTAACTATATTGACAGTTAGCGCCAGGTATGCACAAACTCCGGTTTCATATTTACAAACCTAGTAAATTAACTTTAGCATTGTTGTATATATTAATATGAAAATTGTACGAAATTTGAATACTTACAACCCTGTCATTATGAAACAGCAATGCATATGTGTCTAGTTTAGTGCCCAAAATACGAAAATTACGCGGTTTGACGATACCTACATTGAAAATTATCGTCATTATGCACAAACTCCGGTTTCATATTTACAAACCTGGCAAATATTTAACAATTTATTAACATTTTCCAGCCTCGTATCGACGTAGTTTAATCACCTGGTTTACAATAATTCGTAACTAAAACACAAGATGGACCACATAAAATACCCCAGCGGAATAACTCGCTCGAAATACGCCAAAAGCTCTCAATAAACCAAACACTCCCCTATGAATAACAATATAGTATTCTCGCAGTTTCTTCGAGTTGCTTCGATTTTCCACAACTTTTAAAGATCCCGAAGCAACGCGGTCTTCCTCAACCATCGCCATAAACTCTACCGAAACTCGAGCATCCTCCAGAGACCACCACAAAGCTGCGGCCGTCGGATTCGCGCAAAACCAGCTCCGATATTCATCGGAGTGTTAAACTATCATTTAAAGACGGCTCGGGAACACGTCGTCCATCACAGTGGTCTACCATTTTCTGTATCTGGCCGCATTACGTGATTGCCGGCATTGAACTAATCATAGCCCCGGCGTTCTATCCGCGTCCGAGGCGGCCTCTCAACATGTTCAGATCGGACGAGATCATCTCGAGATTCTCGCGCAACCTGTGGATCCGTGCGTATCACGATGATTTGTGTCCATGACCGATAGAGTAAACCGTGTGTTACGAACGCCTACCGTTCCGTTTCCTCGCGGTGAAGGAACGCCTATTCATAACGCGGCGTTAACACGTCGCAATCGTCGCCATCTCCCACAGAGATTCAGTCTGCGTATCTCGTCCTCTCAACACCTTTCTTATCGATGCTCCCCTTTTACGCTCCCCTAATGACACGTTTCTTGATCACCCGGGGCCAGTAGCTGCGAACACCGTCGAGCCGAAACGACTCGGAACACGTTTGTTTAGCAGCGAGATAGATTCCGTCGGCAACCGACGGTTTTAGGCGTGAGAGAGACTAGACTGGGCCCCCACTGTATATTTAAAGCCGGCGATTCTCTTTTTCTTTCTCTCGCCGGTGAAACGAAATTCTGGGTTTCTCTTTGGCTGGATGTTTGTTTTGCTCGCGGTGGTCTTCATGGTTTGCTGCTGCTTCTGCTGCTGCTGCGTTTCTTGCTGTGGTTATTGGGTAGTAGTCTTATTACGGCGAGAGCCAGAAAAAGTGTTAGAACCGTGGATTAAAGTCCAATTTGGTGATTTTGTGGAAGCTCCGGAGCGCACACTGCGGGGAACTATGTTTGCATATCTTGGGGTTTGGCCAGGGGAGAATTACTGTTCAGAGAAGTGTTTGATATATACATTATCTTGTGCATTGAAGCGAAGGGTAGGCAGACGTACAGTTTTGGTTTGATACTGTTTGATGAGGATGTGAATGATTTTTTTTTGTCTGGTACGATTTTATGTATACACATTTATCCAATGAAAGCCATATTATGCAATCTGTTCGAAATGCTCTTTTGCGCATGCTTTTTTGCGATTTTGGTAGAGCTTCAGAATGCTGTGGAGAGCTGTGTTTGCATATCTTACGGTTTGCACCAAGGAGAATTACTGTGCAGAGAAATGTTCGATATACATTATCTTGTGCAATGAAGCGAAGGGTAGGCAGTCGTACAGTTTCATTTTGACACTATTTAACACGTTAACTGCCCAACTGACGACCTCACAAATTCCTTAAAATCAAATTAATTTATTCAAAGAAGCAACGATTGAAAACATTAAATGTATGGCATATAGTAATCCATCAACCTTCTTATATTCTTCAGATATCAACTAAATTCAATGAAACGAATGTTTTAACGTACAAATTTATTTTTCAACACGGCCAAATAATTCTGTTACCTATACATATATGGGTGACATGGCAGTCGTAGTGTTAATGAAGATGTGAATGATCTTTTCTTGCCTGGTACGATTTTATGCATACAGATTGATCCAATGAAAGCCATATTATGCAATCTGTTCGAAATACACAAATCTGACATGCTTTTTTGCGATTTTGATGCAGCTTAAGGATGCTGTGGAGAGCTATGTTTGCATATCTCACGGTTTGGACCAAGGAGAATTACTGTGTAGAGAAATGTTCGATGTATACATTATCTTGTGCAATGAAGCGAAGGGTGGCAGTCGTACATTTTCATTTTGACACTATTTAACACGTTAATTGCCCAACTGACGACCTCACAAATTCCATAAAATCAAATTAATTTATTCAATGAAACAGCGATTGGAAACCTTAAATGTATGGCGTATATAATTCAATACAACAAATGCATTAACGTACAAATTTATTTTTCAACAGGGCCAAATAATTTTGTCACCCATATATGGCTGACATGGCGGTCGAAGTGTTAATGAAGATGTGAATGATCTTTTCTCGTCTGGTACGATTTTATGCATACAGATTGATCCAATGAAAGCCATATCATGCAAATTGTTCGAAATGCTCATACCTGACATGCTTTTTTACGGTTTTAAGAGAGCTTCAGAATGCTGTGGAGAGCTATGTTTGCATATCTTGGATTTTGAAATGCGGTGAATTACATGATTTGAAATGCATGGTTTTGTGCATGCGAATGAGCGATGAATGGGAAGGTAGAAGTTCCGTCTTCATAAAATTACATGGAGTTATAAATAATTTTAACGGTTGCGACATAAATCTTTTTCTCCATTGCGAGCGTATGAAAAAATATTTCGTACCTGCATTTGCACATATTCATTTTAGTCACAAGTGCATAATTCATATTAGTCTTCTCAAATTAATTCTTTATTCTTTAAATTCATTAAATAGATTCATTAAATTATCATTTAAATTCTTTTCATAAATTCATCGATTGAACTTGGGCATACTAATTTTTCTCATAAATTCATGCAAACCCTGGCCCGAACACAATCCCATAAAACTTGCAACAAAACAGAAGTAAACTCAATTAAAAGCTGTCTCGCAATGGAAAATAAAATTAAACTAAACATACCAGCAACTTTCGAAACCGGACGCCATACGTGTCGATATTAAAAAAATCTGCTCAAATCAGAAACGTAAAAATTCACAGCTCGCTCGGCAGCCTATCCCTTCCACATGATCATGCAGTTACACGACTCTCGCGTTCCCGAAGGTGTCAACGTTCGCCGGTTTATTCATAATTGTCGGCCAGGTGTTAAATTCGAAAGTCGCTGTTCGATCATCGATCCCGGCGATCATCCTCGCCGGGGATCATCGTCGCGCGTTCCTCTCGCGACACCCAATCACGATGCTCAATAAATATGTAAAGCAGGCAATCCATCTGGCGGAAAAGCAACGGCATGGAGTCGGTTTCCTCGGCGCGCATGGGCTACCCGTATCTTTTCAACCGGTTGACGTTTTAATAACGCGTTGCGGTCGCAGTCGAACGATGTGGCCTGTAATTAAAGACAGGGAAGCAGAAATTTCGACAGACTGGTTGCTTTCCCGAGAAAGCCCGCGTCACGATGATTCCGTGCGATCGAGAGTGTACCTTCGATCGGAGAGGGTACCACGATGGTTCCCTCTGCCCCACACCCCTCCTTCCCGATCGATGGAGATCTTCTCTCTCCTCCGGGGCCCCCGAATAGATGGAAATGGTCTTCGCCACGGTGTGTCGGCTTTGATTTGGGTCGAACGAGTCGATACGAAGGCACGATAACGAAAGTGCTCGAACGGTAGTCTGTAATTAACGACGTTAAGGAAAGAATTTTTCGTTCGGCGGCCCCCCGAAGGCAGCTGTGCATTGTGCGTTCACGTGAGCCTTTCCACCGTACGTGATAAGCTGCAATTAAATTGATTGGCTCGCGGAATTCAGCCGCGGCGAACGCTCGCCCCGGAATATGCATTTATGCCGGGGCAAAGGTGACCACCGTGGAAACTGAGAGCTGCGAACGCGAACCGGGGGGGGGGCTGAGGGGCACCTGCGAAAGGGAACCGTACTCCGCTGTAGACTGCCATAGTCCGCGTACCTTCGCATAACGAAACTACACCTTACCAACCCCTCGCTCTCTTTCGATCGCCGCCGTGTGCAAGTTTCCGATCGTGCGAATCTGTTAACACTTCGATTGTCCTGCCGCCCGTGGTTTACGGGATAATTGTCCGGTCTCGACATGAATTTTCACGTTAACTCGTTATCTCTTTGAATCGGAACGTTATTCTATTTATTTGTTGTTAATGTAGATTCATTGGAGATTATTTACAGGGCGAGGCACTTAAAACCGGCTACCTAAATAACTTGGCCATTTTCTAGCACGAACGAAACTAATCCTTACGGGATTATGTTTACTTGAAGACAGTCGCTTTTTCCGATTTAAAATATTTCCATTCCATACGATTTTTCTTATTTCGTTGGATTTTATATTCTTGGCATACAAACATTATCTTCTGAACGCCTTTAATATTTTTACAGGTTCGAGAGTAATTCCTGCGATAGGGAGGTTCAATGTCTTTCTGACTTTGTTCCGCCATTTTTCGACAGTCGCTTTTATAGGCTACCTAAATAACTTGGCTGACATTGGTGTGGAAAATAAATGCAGCAGGCCAAAATTATTTTGTATCGAGTGATTCATCATTCGATGTTAGTAGTCATTTCATAGGTGGAGGTGTCAAGGAGATACGGAAGTCATACCTGTTTTTTTAAAATGGAACAATATGTTTTTTAATGGCATGATGATAGAGTACTTCAAGATGAATACAATGACCTATTGGAAAGGTCATTGGTTGTCTGGGTTAAGCCAAATGACCTGTTCATTCTGCACGGATAATTAGACAATTCCTCAATCTGACATTCGGAGATCGTTGCATTGCTCCTGCAGGAAATCATAAATGGCCTGCACGTTCTTCAGATTGAACACCTCTCGACTTCTCTTCGTGGAGAAAATTAAAGCAGCAAGTGTGTAATGAAAAATAAATTCAGAATCTATAAGTAAAAAGCATATCGTCCCATTTAAAAGACATAAAGATGACCTTCATATCTCCTCCTATAAAAAAGCCAAATACCAAATAATTTTTATCACTTCCTCAAAGTCAATGATTTTCCATCACAATTGGCTTAAACCAAATCACGAATCAGAATGTAAGCAAAAAATATATCGTTCCATTTAAAAAAAACAGAGATGACCTTCATATCTCCTCAAAGCCTCCTCCTATAAAAAAAACTAGTAAGATCGGGTGATTAGCTCCTCGATACCAAATAATTTTGATCTAATGCATTGTTTCCTATTACCAATAGCAGCCAAGTTATTTAGGTGGCTAGTTTTAAGTGCTTCACCCTGTAGACACGCAATAGTTTCAAATTTTCTTTCTCTTCCAGCAACTTACGAACTACAAAGACATTCTAATCACTGCAACCATAAAATAAATCCTGGCCCATTGGGTTAATGCTAAATCTACCACAGAGTGTGGAACGACACTTTTCAGATTCTTTATGTTGCAATTGTTGAAATTATAATATTACCTTTGAATTATATATTTTATTAAAAAACCCACAAAATTTAATTAAATTAAATTTTGTAGTTTTTATAAGACTATATATAGATAATTTTAATGCTCCGTAGGATTAGTATTAACACGTTAACTGCCCATACTGGCGACCTCAAAAATTCCACAAAATCAAATTAATTTATTTAACGAAGCAGTGATTGAAAACTTTAAATGTACGGCATACAGTTATCTATCCACCTTCTTGTATTCTTCAGATATCAACTAAATTTAATTGAACAAACGTATTAACGTACAAATTTATTTTTAAACGCGGACAAATAATTCCGTCACCCATATATGGGTGACATGGCAGTCAAAGTGTTGACGCCATTGATTCCCTCAAAAATGATTATCATAGAATTATCACTGTATCAGTATCATAAGAGTTAATAGACAACGCGCAATACTGCAATATCAAATTACGTTAGCACAAACATACGAAACATTTAGAAAATGAAAAATCGAGTGTGCCGTAGCTCGCGGCGACCGCTGCGCCAGCAGCGTTCATCAATATTCTGTATTTTTTACTTTATGAAGTTAATCAATTTCGCAAATGAACAGCCAGTTACTACTCCATCAAACCGGCGCAAACAAAAACTTGTTTGTATAAACGATGAGCGTAAACACAGTTCTATGCTCGTAACGACGATTCCTCCTGTCAAATAAAACTTTCTAACATTTTCTCACTGGCTCCTCCACAAAGAAGCGTCTGCCGCAGGATCGGAAGTATACGTATACAGAAAAATGGCCCTCTGGAAGGGACCGACGCGCAAGGGCGGGGATAATATATTCATTGCGACCGGACATCGTCGAAATATATTAAAGCGCGCGTTACGTTACATCGGGAAGTGTCAGAAATCCCCTTTCAACAAACACGCCTCCGCGCTTTGGCTTTCGGTCGCGTCCACTCGAACGGTGTTCCCATAAAGAAGGGCTAGAGCGGGAAGGGAGGGGGGTCGACCGGTATTTATGGCAGCCTAATTAATTCCTATGTATTTTCGGCCACTTCTCATGCAAAACGTCCCTTTCCGCGCGTGTCTTTATGGCTCTTCATGAGATATAAATGATCCGATAAAACGGTTAAGCGGCGACGAAACCACACCGTCGGGCCCCGGGATTCCGTGATGCCTTTGGGACGCTATTATTATAGAAGAATAAAACTGTCGTGAGGCCGCGGGAGACACGTTATAGCCGCCTCGGACCCGATCTCATGAATATTCATATCGCCGGGAAACATTCTTAGAAGCATGGACCGATTCGCTGTTTATTTTACGAAACTCGAAGGGGCCCATGAGGCGCCTCATACTCCCACCGGGTACCCCTTTCTTCGGACCCCCTTTGCTCTCTACCAACCTACGACGGTCGATATCACGATCCTGTAACTTAAAAAGCGAGACCACTAAACGAACCAGGGCCCCGGCTCCTTATTTTTAATAAACACGTGGGCATAGCCGAAATTTCCTGGCGATATTATAGCCACCGAGGTGAACGGGCATTAATCAGACGGAATTATCGTTGCTGGTAGCCCGTGTCTCTGCGTGGATGTTGATTTACGCACCGTGTCCCATGTTAATGGAATGAATAAAATAGTGCCGGTTAATGTGCACCGCGGACCAGTGTTCACGCATTTATCGTTTAATGCAATACCGCGTCGAGACGATTTTTTGGCTACCTAACTTCGTCATCTTGCATATTTCGGAGGAGTTCGAGCTTCTTCAAAATCGAACTACGTATTTTCGTCTTTGCTGTATGGTATCTGAGGTCCTTCCTCAAGTATATTCTAAGTCGGGGTAGGTTGCCTAACATTCGCCTTTAAATCTTTAATTCATCCATTCGACGAATGAAAAGTCGAGTAAAATAGCTTGGCACGGAACGTGTTAAACCAAAGTCGCGTTAAGTGCAACCACATCTGGTCCAAAAGCTTGAATTTATCGCATACAGCCACGAGTCGAAATTCGCTGGCCCTCGAGGGTATACTTTGCAGTAACGAAGATTAGACTGTTGCAGTTATCCTGTAGGTACTCGAGCAGTTGAAAAGACTTAACGGTCTTACCGGAAATAGTGGCATTTAACAGGTCTTTAAATATAAAACCGAAATTTGCCCATACATGGCGCTTGCTGTCGATGTAGTTACCGTCAAACTGCATCATTGAGGCTATTTTCTTGTTTTGACATCTGATAAAGATATTCAACTCGCAACCATACAAGTTTCATACAATAGCATTGTTTCCAATAGGGTTGAACATGTC
>CM052088.1:9954700-9978944 GCA_028453745.1 Agapostemon virescens
ACTACTATGAAGGTATGAAAACGTTATTAGATTGGTGTGCACTACTATGAAGATATACGAACTATATTAAGTTGCATAGACTAGTATGAAGTTATGAAAGCTATATTAAGTCGATGTGTACTACTATGAAGGTATAAAAACTGTATTAGATTAGTGTGTATTACTATGAAGGTATAAAACCGATATTAGGTTAGCATACACTGCTATGACGCTGTAAAAACGATATCAGATCGGTGTTCGCTATTACAACGCTATGAAAACGTCATTAGGTTGGCGTACACTACTATGACTCTATCTATGTTGTAATAAAAATCGAACAATCTCTAAATAAATTAAATCTTGTCATTTTCAGAAGACAGTACAAGCTACTCTATTCTAATACTCGGTTTTAGTGATAAAAAGATAGAAGAATTTATGCAGGGTGCAAAAAATTTAAACATTCGTTCCTTAATTTATACCTCTGAAGTAGTGGATCAACGAGAAAGAAACTGGCCAGAAAATAGTTGATAGCAAAGAAAATTGTTGTATACAACAAAGAATACTATAAATTTAGTTTAATGGTAATAAAGGTGATCGTCTCGAAAATTATCCAAGGCAAAGATCGTAACGAACGAAATGAAGATGGAGGAGATCGAATCTGCCAATCAAAAATCCCATCAAAAGTCAATTATAGGAATTGATCACTGATTACTATCATTTCTTCCTTTCTGCATATGCTAACAGTATCGAAGAACCAATACATCCGTTTTATAATTTCCTTTCGAAAATTGTATTCAATGACAGTGGTATAGAAACCCATATCTGTATCCAATGAAGAATAATGTTGTGTGATTACTGTGTCTCTAATAGGCTACTTAATACCTTCATTACATATGTTGCGATCCAATTTATGAACCGTAATATTAGGAATTAGGAGAATACCATTTATTCAAAAAAATAATATGTAACATCGATCTAAATAAGAAAACAAACACGATACTTTTTTACATCAAATTTTTCTAGTGATCTGCAAATATTATTTATAATATTCGTGCACATATCGAATACAATGCAATGGAATAGTAAAAGCAAAAGGAAAATTTATTCAGTAATGTAGTAAAAATCCAAACACATTGATTTCCTTTTAATTAAAGCATTTGTAAACAATTCTAATAGATTTGTGTAAATTACAATATAGCAAACCTAATAATACAATAGGAAAACAATTTTCTTATTCTCTGTTAAAATACTAAAATTCTTGAGATCTCAGTCCTTTATAAATTGTACATTTATAATAAAAATAAAACACTATCAGTACGTTGTACACTTTATTGTACAATAAAATAAATCGAATAAAACAATAGGAAAACAGTTTTCTTGTTCACTAATTAAATCATAAAATTCTTAAAGCGTCAATCCCCTGTAGATTGTACATTTGTAAATAATCCCAAAAAGTTTGAGTAAATTAGAATGCAGCAAGATTAGTTAAACAATTTTTGTATTCACTGTTCAAACAGTAACATCCCTATAAATTATACATTTATTAATAATTCATAAAAAGACGTAATACGTGTAAATACCAACAATTCAATAGTAATAACAATTTATATTCCTTCGGGTCAACTTTAATGAAAATAAAAATGAAATAGATACTAAACACTAATAAAGAAAAAAGACAAGTGACAAAAGAAGCAAAGAAAACAGAAGGCCTTTATTTTCAAGCAATGGTCCCCTGGGTTAGGTTCTTGAACAAATTGGTTTTGGAACAAAGTCTTTTCAATAATGAAAATAAAAATGAAATAGATACTAAACAATAATAATAAAAAAGAGAAGCGACAAAAGAAGCAAAGAAAATGCTACAATCGAAAGAAATCCAACCCAAGTTGCAGATATAATGAAAGGAGAAAATAAACGCTGATGCACCAGATTTTTCAAAAACAGATTTTCCCGGTGGACCACCAGGGCCGAGCTGCATCCGGAAACAAACAGTGTGGTCACCAAGTGGCCACCGAAAAGATTTTCATAAGAATGCCCCTCATTGTTCCCTCGTTTGAAGTAACACAATAGTCTCGAAGGCGCCACAATAGGATGCTTTAAAGCATCGACAAAGAAATCCTGCGTTTGGTGATTACAGTTTCATAGATCGTTGCTCTGTGGAAAAAGAGATTCACGTCGTAGCATTTTGAAAACCGCTGTGAGGCTTTTGCTCGCGTATATCGGCGATCTTCTTTACGAACAATAACAGCGGGAGCATAGTCGGCTTACGCTATCCCGGTTTGGCTTCGAGACCGGCACACGATTTCCTTGTTTTCTAGCTTTCATGACGCGTGGCACGCGATGGTCGGCCCTTTCTTGGGCCCTTCATCATTGTTCTTTTAATCCGACCAAAAACTGAACAGCGGAATGATTTTTTGCCAGTTGGTTGGGATCTGGTACTGGACGTTTCCAAAAGGAGACAAATATAAGGCGGTAATATCTGTGTTCGAATTTAAAATATAGAATTTTAATTTTGTTGTGAATACCTCTCCTAAGTTATTTAACACTTTAACTGCCCAACTAAAGATATAAACAATTCTACAAAATCAATGTAATTTATTTAATGAAGCAACAATTGAAAATTGGAGAGATAGAACGCAAAGTTGTCCTTCAATCTTCTATTCTTTAAATCTTAACTAACACTAATTATGTTAATTAAATTAACACTAAACCTACATTAAAATTGACTAGCGTACATTGTCTTATAAAAATGACAAGAGATAATTCATTTAAAATTCCTGCAATTTCTGTTGATTCCTGTTGAATTGATTCTTATGAAGGCAATTTTATAACTTCGATAATAGTAACATAAACAATCTAATAAGGGTCATTTGACCCACTGTGGTAAGTTTAGTGTTAAAAATAACTAATGGAAGCTTCAAATCTAATAAAAAGTTAAGTAATAGTAGATTAATGAACAAATTCTTTTCAATTCGATAGGACCTACCAGTAGAATACTTACAATTTATAAAAAAAAGATATTATGACAGCTACTAGTTTTTTAAAAAATATTTGACACGTGTTTTTTTTTATTTTATTTATTTTTAACCATCCACTTTGATGGGGTGAAAACAATCCTCAAAGTTGGGTATTTTTGAGATATCTCGGAAACCAGAGTTCGAAAAATTAGAATTTTATTTTAAATTGTGTGTTTTTCAATTGAAAATGTAGTCGCGCAAGAAAATTTTAACAAAAACCTTTTGTTTAAACAATAAAGTTCGCATGTGAATATGTTCCCTTTTATGATATAGATTTATCGAATGATGCCAGTATTATGACTGGATGCACATATTCAGAATGACTTGTGTAAACTTTGCATTTAATTATATTCTTCTTTTACGTACTTTGAAAACATTCATTAATATAAACTGTAAATAAAAATAATTTCTGTATCATGTTCAAACTATAATGAAGCGTCTTTTCAAAGATCCTATCCAGATCTACTTCACGAGGATAGCCGCATTTGTCTGTGGATCATAACGTTATTAATGGGTACGATGTAGCAAAGTGTATTGCTCTCACTGGCTTAAATAAACATCTTCTTAATTCTTGCTTCTGTAAGTCTGTTTGCAAATATGTAAATTTATAACTACAGCTGCAGTTAAGACTTAACTTAACGATACTTGCAATGGCAACAAGGCTGTGTGTTCAAGGAAAGTGAACAGCAAATATTATTCTAATTTATTTCTTGGTGTCTTACGCGTGAAATAAAACTTTCATCAATCATTATAATACAATTATAGATAACTCTTTCACTCTACGAAAAGAGAGAATATCACAAATGACCGAAAATCTTGGTTTTACTAAAATCAATAAATTCTCTTCATTCGATTAAAACAATTATTACCGTGAATATAGAAAGCTTAATTTACTAACAATAATTTTCAAATTTACATTAGAGCAACTATAGATCATTCAAATTAAAAAATTCATAGAGTCAAGGCTTTCGCAATATACAATTCATAACAAGAAATTAGTATACTGTTTCCAAAACAAACTGCTCTTAAACTATATTTAACACAATAATTTTCTTGACCATATACTATATTTAAATTTTAATAAAACATAAAACTGTCTTATAAATAATTCCCATAACTCCTTTCTAAAATTATTGTCCACAGAATTAACTTCGTAATTGTTTCGAGGGATGAGCATTATAGTTAAATTTAAAAATCCTTGATATAAATACTCAATTTTTATAATAATAATTGAATATAATAATTTATTAGAATAATTATATATACAGTACAATAATCCATAAATTTACGTTTACTGTATTATAACTTCGAGGATAACGAAAGATTGTGGCCACTCTGACTGTAATTAACATTCACCGATATCTCCTTTCGCCTTGCCTGACCTTTTTAAATTTATATTGTTATGCTAATTAGAAATCGTCTTACCAGTTACCTTGACCAAGTGTGCAATTACTTTCAGTTGTTATTACATGCTTTCCTTCGCGTATTCGTGGCAAGTCCGGCAAAAATCGACAGGTTTATTGCTTAATCATCGTTAACTGTAACCATATTCTTCAGGGACCGTCAGGGAAGAATCATAAAACCGGCGGAACGCGCGAAACACGACTGTTTCGTGATCAAAGGTGGTGACCTCGATCGAAATTCGACCCTGGGGATTCGATAATTTGTGTAATTGCGAGATCCGGAGAAGGGGAAAAGTTTTTTAAATTAACGGTTATTCCGCGATGGTTGCCTGCCAGAGATGAATCGATGCGCGGGGTCTTGGACCTTTGCCACCGAGACTATTCATCAACCGCGCATACGTGATCGAGTCCTTAATTAAACCTATGCATACAGAACAATTAGCCACGGAAGGATGTAGGTACGTGTCCTTGGACGTGCAACGAACACCCCTGACGAATCTAACAAGATTTCACCCGACAATAATTAAATCTTGCGTAAATACCGGGAATGTGCGCCGAATTCCATTTGCGATGTTTCAATATTCATTAAGGCGCCCTGGGCTGACGTTCTTCCAATTATCTGTGCCGTTAAAAGGGACAGAAAATTATTCTCTTTCTGTTTTGTTAATTGATCGTTCGATCGAACCATTACATTTTCCAGAACTACATGATCTACGTATTCTGATGTTAAGAGTATTAAGTGATTTTCATCGTTGCCTTGTTCCTAATTGTATCAATTGGTCTGCATTTAGTTAAATTAGTTGCTTATATTATTTGTTTTTAGCCGGATAGAATATTTTATTATTAATAAAGGAAGTGCCATAGATTAGTTGTAGATACAAATAGCATATTCTTTTTGGTCACTATTGATTTTAAATAATCAATTTTGTATTTTTGCAATCATTTTTTAACGAGTGTAACGTGCAGGCTAATCGAGTGTTAAGTTGATAAACCTGATGGAATAATTAATCAGATGCTTATAAGAAGCAATCGACAGTACCATTATTTATCTTACAATTAAATGAACTATGATAGATAAAAATTATCAAGCTACAATCCTTAATTTTGCAAAGTAAATAACACCAGTGTAAAATTCAAAACCAATCAGTAGTTAAGTTGTGAAACATGACAGACAATTTCATTAAAAATGCCTAAAAGAAGCGTCCACAAATTATATTATTTTTCTTAGAATTAAATGAACTAAGACCGATAAAAATTATCAAGCTACAATCTCTAATTTTGAAAAGTAAATAATACCACTGTAAAATTAAAAACCAATCAATAGTTAAGTTGTGAAACATGACAGACAATTTGATTAAAAATGCCTAAAAGAAGCGTCCACAAGTTATATTATTTCTCTTAGACTTAAATGAATTACGTCAGTTGAAAACTATCAACTTACAACCCCTAATTTTTCAAAGTAAATAACTAAAATAGAGAATCCAAAGCCAATCAATAATTAAGTTGTGAAACGTGGCAAACCATTTGATTAAAAATCTAGAAGAATCACCCACAAAATGTATTATTTTTCTTAGAATCAAATAAATTACGTCAGATAAAAACTATCAACCTACAACCCTCAATTTTGCAAAGTAAATAACTAAAATAGAGAATTCAAAGCCAATCAATAATTAAGTTGTGAAACGTGGCAAATCATTTGATTAAAAATCTAGAAGAATCGCCCACAAAATGTATTATTTTTCTAAGAACTAAATGAATTACGTCAGACAAAAGATAGCAACCTACAACCCTTAATTTTGCAAAGTAAATAACTCAAATGTAAAATCGGAAAGCAATCAATGGTTGAATTATGAAACATGACAGGCTATTTAATGAAACATCTAGAGCAAGGTATCGACGGGTGCTTTCAACCCTTATTTGACCGTTACTGACACTCGCCATCTCCACAGACCTCTTATCCGCCATACGATCGTGTTTTGATGATTGCAACGACCTAATCATCGCCAATAAAACGCCACGAGCTTGGCCCGGGCACGACAGGTTCGGATTCGCCAATCAACTTATCCGGCGATCGTTTAATTGACGCCGGGGCGAGAAAGTGTTAATTCGACGGCGTTAAACAGATGTCCGATCGATACGCATCTTTAATTTCGTTTCTGTTGGCCCGGTAATTGGTTCGATGAGATAAGGACGTGCCCTCGTTACGCTTCCACTGTTTGCTTCGTTAACACCGGCGCTCAGCGCCGCCGTCATTGTGCCGGCATAACAATATCGTGTCCGATAAGGGCAACAGCTCTCCGTTGTATACACGCGGTGCCGCCATACCCCTCGATGGCCGGCCTAATCGAATCGTTTAATCGATAGAAAGTGTCAGATACCCGGTGAAAGCACCGATGTATCGACTTTATCCTCGGGCACGCAGGTCCAGGAGGCCGTCCATTGTGTTCCCGCACGCCCACTGCGGGCATCGAAGTCTCGCGGGAGCCTAACCTTTCGTCTGTTTTAAGAAACCCGACAACCCATTGTTCGATTTCGTGCAAAATGTCAGCGGTAGGTGGATCGTTTTGGTTTCCCTTAAATTGTAATCTTTATTTCGGAGTGGCGGCGAACTCTGCGTGTACGCTTTGTACCGCGACACCCACGTTCGAACGCGTCGCTTCCCCAAGAACAATAATATGCGAAAACCAAACTGCACCGAATAAGCAACAATGCTTTTAATGCAAGCTTTTAAGCGATTAATTGACTGCAGAATCTTGCGCAACGTATAAATGGGTAATTTTTATTTCAGAACGGTAACAAACTGTGTATGTCAATTTTGCACTGCGGCCGCCATGTTAGAACGCGTGGCTTCCGGAGAAACTATACTGTGTGCGAACTAAACTGAGTGAAATGAGGAACAATGTCTTTAATAGGTTCGCTTTAGTAAATAACAAACTGCAAACCATTCTATAAAATTTTAGTGGGTAATTTTTATTTCAGAACGGTAACGAACTGTGAATGTCAATTTTGCACTGCGGCCGCCATGTTAGAACGCGTGGCTTCCGGAGAAACTATAATGTGCGCGAACCAAACTGTGAGGAATGTGCACAATGCATTTAATGCAATCTTTTAAGTGAATAATAGACTGCAGATACTTGCGCAACATATAAATGGGTAATTTTTATTTCAGAACGGTAACGAACTGTGAATGTAAATTTTGCACTGCGGCCGCCATGTTAGAACGCGTGGCTTCCGGAGAAACAATAATGTGTGCGAACCAAACTGAGTGGAATGAGGAACAATGTCTTTAATAGGTTCGCTTTAGCGAATAACAGACTGCAGGCCACTCTATCAAATTTTAGTGGGTAATCTCTCTTTCAGAACAGCAACAAACTGTGTAGGTAAACTTTGCACTGCGGCCGCCATGTTAGAACGCGTGGCTTCCGGAGAAACTATAATGTATGCGAACCAAACTGCGCGGAATGAGGAATAATGTCTTCAACTCGTTCCGTTCCACGTGTACCACCGGTAGTATACGTTGACATATTTATTTAAAGCGCTAAAAAGGTATATTTTATGTTAAGTTTATAACTAAACCATATATAAGACGTACCAAAAGAATGAGACATTGTAAAACATGTAGTATAGAACAAAGCAAACAATATTAAATTAATATTACATATTAAATAACCTATATGAAAAGTCCAACAAAAGTAACTGAGCACGAAACGTGTTAATGGATCCGTTTTAATGATTAATAGACTACAGACCTTCCTAGAAAATTTAAATGCATAATCTTTATTTCAAAATGGTAACAATCTGAGTACGCAAACTATGCTCTACGACGTCCACGTTCAAACGCGTTTCTTCTCGAGGAAATATAATGTGCTCGAACCAAACTACACAGAATGAGCACTAATGCATTTAATGCAATCTTCTTTCTGATTAATAGACCGCAATCCTTTAAAATATAATTCTACTATTTCGGAACGGTAACAAACTGAGTACGTAAGCATCGCACCGCAATGCCCATGTTAGAACGCCTGGCTTCCAGAGAAACAATAACGTATGCGAATCAAACAGCACGGAACGAGGAACAATGTGTTTAATCCAGTGCTCTTAGTGACTGATAAACTTCATACCTATCTGCAAAATTTATTTCGGAGCGGTATAAACTGTATGAGTAAACTATGCACCGCGACGCGCATGTTGAAACGTGTAGCTTCTCGAGGAACAATACTACGCGAAATCCAAACCGCACGAAACGAGAAACACGAATGTTCAGAAATATGAATCTAAACAATACAGAATTTGATTTCGTGTCAAAGGAGATTAACCCTTTGCACTCGAAGCTGTTTTAACTTCAACCCCAAGGCATTTTTTCTACAATACTTTAATTCTGCACGATATATTTCATCTTATGCTTACTTATGATACTGTGCTCTCTTCAGGGTTGCCAACAACTTACTGCAAAAATGGCGACAAATTCAAATCTTGCGTTAATTTTGGGACATCCTTTAGCAATAATATTAATTTCAATTGATTCCGTTCGAAATCTTCGTCACGAGTCTCCCTTGCTATAATATTTCAAACAACTGATAAAATACTGACAATTCCCCTAAAATTTGCCCATATAAATTGCTGTTCAAATATTCTCTGTGTCCAATGCATTCGCTTCGAATTCCAGTTAGAATTCCAGTATCGGTTCATGAACACGTTCACTGCCACGTGAATTTCCCATGATTCCCACAAGTTTCGCTTATTTCGATCACAGAAGCGATCGCAACGTTGTTAACGATAATTACACGTTACAACGAAGTTTCCGCCTTACGATCTATCGGATTCCTGCATCCGCGAATTGATATTCGATGGTATCGATTCACCAATGAGAATTTTTAAACAGTTATAAAACGCCGACAACCGATGACCGATGGCGCGGCGTTGAACGCGTTAACATTGCAACCCCATCGGAGTGTCAGCGGCCAGGAATAGAACGCGCTTGCGTTTGATCGTGTTTTCGCAATAAAATTCATTCCCCGAGATTAATCGGGAATCCACTTGGTCCGAGGTAATCCCCTTGGGGGGGTTCGGCGGCGAGAGAGGGAAGATCCGGGGGCTCGTGGGAGTAGATGTACGCGACCCAATTCCCTGCTCGGCGCGGTGTATCGGTAATTTAAGATCGATAAACCTCGATCTATCGGCGCTATCCGGTTACGACGGCTGGGATTAAAAATTATATAGGCATTCACGGTTTAAATCCCTTCATGCTGGAGAAATAATACGGGAATCGGTGGAACACGAGAGCCTCGATCGAATATTAAGTTTCCCGGGATCGGGGCCCGAATATGTGCTTGATATTCGACGAAAAAAGTGGATTAAAAATATTATGTTCCGCGACATTATACCGCGACGGGGCCCGAGACCTGTCCCCCGGCGTTCGCCGGCAATCTTCGAGGCCCCCGGGACCGGGTTAAGTTCGAAATCCTCTTTGCGAGCTTTTTCACGGTTTTACGTTTCATAAACACGACCCTGCGGCTGGCGACGAACCGATTCGAGCGGGGGTGGAGAGAAGAGGCGCGCACACCGTGCCAGAAACGAAAGGGCTTATCATATTTTCGTGGCTGCGGGACAAATCCCTAAATCTTGTTTACAAGCAAATTCCACAATACCGGGTGTAAGGGATTTAATGCGACTCGTGGCCGATCTTCGCGAAAGCCTCCTTTAAAGTGTAATTTACTACGAAAGGATTAGTGGACGGCCACGGATCGGACACGGAAAACGCCATTGTCCAGGGACGTATGCCAAACTCGTTCCTTACAGGCGCACAAAAGCGCGAATTATTCTAATACGATGGATCGGTCGGGACTCGTGCTGTTTCGCGGCAATTCGCGAGCGCCACGTGGATCGGAGATCGACGATCTATGGTCGTCGTTGCCATGGAAATACGGAATTTTTTAATCCGTTTATACAGCGAGTCGTTTTCGGTGCTCGATCGCCGGTGTTGAGACCGAGTCAAAAGGACCGTGTTTTATAGGATTCCTTTAGGGCGACAGATCGTAAATTTTTACACGTTTATGCGCGCTTTAAATTTTAAAGGATTTAATAGGTTTTTGTCCGTAAGGCTTCGCATCGGGGCGGGACCAAAATGATTTGACGAAGAAACTGAATTTTTAAGACGACGGGCGTATTTCGTTTTACGTGTGACGATATTTGCATACAAACAATTTGTTTTTCAAACGAAACATTCGGAGGGAATAATAATATAAAATTATTTTGCATTTCTTTAGCTTCTGTTTCTGAACAAATATTCGAGCTGATGTATAAATTTTGTTTTTACACCTTTGCGATGCCACATTGTCAAAATACCAACTATGGTGTTGTCACAGTCTGTAAAAATATGGGAACTTAAAATATTGCATGATCATATTTGCGGTGATATAAATGCTCAAGATAACGTTAAGTAATTGTTAATTTCTGTTTACCTCTTTACGATACTGAAAAGTGAAAGTATTTAATGTAGAACGACAATTCAATTTTCACTACCTACAAATCTATAAACAAGAATATTAATTGTATCTACAAATCGAGTAGAACAAGAGCATGTATATTGTCTATAAATATTCTCATTCTTCAATCAATTTTATGAGAATAACCGTGGCATGGAATGATAAATAATGGTGGGATGATAAAGTCCTACAAAATGCATTTGAATTGTTTCAAATAATATTTTGCACAATACAAATGATTGCATCTAACAATTGAATAAAGCATTTTATTATTTAAAAAGATTCTTCTTCTTCAATAAATGTTATGAAAATAATGGTTGTACGAAATTATAGATAATCGTGATTATAAATTTTTCCAATCTGCATCTTCATTGCTTAAAATAATAATTTAGCAATACTAATGATAGTATCTAATATTCGAACATAGAAAACCATTTTATTATGTACAGAGATTCTTATTCTTTGATAAATTTAATGAAAATGATCGTTACATGTAATCATAGATAATGGTAATGTTAACTATTTATAAAATGTAGATTAATTCTTTCAAACAATATTTTACACAACACCAATGATTGTGTAAAATATGATACCAATTATTTCCAATGATGATTATTTCCAATGATACCTAATTATTTCCAAAAGTCCCATTTTTCAATAAATATTATAAAGATTATCGTTATGTGGAATCATGGGTTAATGCACCTCAATTCTTGCAAATATTTTAAACAATACCAATAACTGCGTCTAATAATCGAATATAGAAGAAGCATTTTATTATTTTGAAAAGCTGCATTTTTCAATAAATTGTATGAAAACGATCGTTATTTGGAATCATGTGCAAATACACCATAGTTCTTTCAAATATTTTAAACAATACCAACGATTGCATCTAATAATCGAATGTCTGAAAAGCATTTTATTATTTTCAAAAGCCTCATTTTTCAATAAATTGTATGAAAACGACCCTTACGTAGAATCATGTGCAAATGCACGTTACTTCTTTCAAATAATATTTAGTAGAATACCAATGATCATATACGACGATCGGATAATCGAATAATTAAATAACCGAACAGAAAGAACGTCGAAAATGTTTAGAAAGAGATTCTCACATCTCGACGAAAGAATCAGGATGATTTCCACATCCAAGAAATCTATAAACGTAAAAACGGGGAGGGGACCGAATGGATCTAGCGGCACACCTAAGGCGTTTTTAAGGGGGCCCGAGAATAATTTCCTCATTTTTCTCCGTGACTTAGGCAATTTATCCTTTCGATCCGGGGCCGGTCCTTTCCGGTACACGACGACAGCCGGGTCGATGCCACTGCGACGAGACAAGCCGCGTTTCAACGCCCACTGCCGCTTAAAGGAACATGCCTGATTTAGTCGCGGCAGCAACGTCGCGATAAAGACGACGTGATTTTTCAGTACGGGTACATGTTGATAGGGGTTGATAGCCGCGTGCCTTCCTCACAAGTAAACGAACGCACCAATGACCGAGATACCCGGCATCAACCACCCCATTTGTCCCAGTCGCCTTCAAGCGGCCCGAAAACAAGGGTTGAAGACACCGCAGAGATATAAATACACCGGAAATTATCAGTCGTTTTCCGCCCCCGTAATGAACACGCTTAAAGAACCCTGTTAACTCCTCGATCGACGGACTATTTTTACAATTTTATAATTGAAGATGATTAGGACTATTAACCCTTTGCACTCGAACGACGAGCCTGGGGCGCCAGTAACACTTGCCACGCCACTGTTTAAAACACTTTGTATATTGTCATGCTTGTATCTAAGAAATTCGTAATAATGTAACTGTTACAAGGGAGGGTAATAGAAAAGACACTCTAATGCAGAAAATTAAATGAATGTGGAATGAAAATATTTACTAGAGTAATATTTAAAGAGTTAACTGATGTATATATATATCAATTGTTTTAAATGTGTTTTTTATTGAACTTTTTGGACATATCTTGTTTTACACATGTGTAATAGTTATTAGTGTAATTAAATGACGATTAAGATTCTCAGGGTCGAAAGAGACTACAGCATCGCAGTCGAGGGGAAAATGCGCGAAACTCGTTAAAGGGTGTTTGAACAATGGCGAACTACCCTGTGTGCTTCAGTGTTACTTTAATTTTGTGCATGTGCAAATGGCTGATTCGTTATCCGGATCCTATTTATGGGGAAAATCAAGAAAGTGTACCGCGAAGAATCAACAACCAAAGTCGACATGAAAGGACGTATAAAATAGTTTGCACTGTAGTAGAAACATTTGACATTTGTCAGACAAAGTAATGCTAAATGGTTGTACTACTAGTAAGTGCTTAAATAGCATGTTACGTGTAAAGAGCGTTTTTGTATAATTTATTTTCTATTGCAGTTGACCTTGAGTGACCTTGAATGGCCATTATAACAGGGCATTATAATCTTGAAACAGTTTATCAGAATATAAATAGAGAACAATAACATTCAATTTTAAAAAATAGAATTCAGCTTCATATATTCTTGACACCTTCATTTTTTTAAAAATTAGTGTCAAATGTATAATCATAAGCCTCTCGATTCTAAGTATGTTTGGACTGATGCATATTCTTCTGTCCTCAACTATTGTTGACTAAAATATAGAAAGTGTAAAATAATATAATATATAAAATTTTAAATTGTATAGTTATAGGTTTGGCTTCGAATAATTTCTTTAAAGCTATCGTCTAGGAAACGACACTTGTGGGCAAAGTGCTATAGTTCGTTGAAAAGTTGAAGTACCGTGAAACTAAAACTGTAGGAAGAAAAAGGAGTCGTTGCATCCCATTCTGCATAAATATTTATGGAAATTGCATTAGCAATATATATTTTACTTTACTTTGTTTGCGCTTCTATCGTAGAACGTGCTTCGCCACGTACGCTATCCACCATATTGAAGTACCTTGCGACGACATTTGTGGGCACTATTTTCCGTTATCTTGACTTCACAGCGTTCCATGCACATTCTATACCTATGCTGGGACTATAAGAATACAGGGTCTAAAGCTGAGACGCGTAACAGGAAATTACGACGAATAGACTATCGACCGTAACTCCCAAAGATTTAGGACATTCTACTTTATTTAACAGCCGATAAAGCTCTTAATACATCGCTAGATTGTAGATCCTCATGCAAAATAGAAATTGTCTAAGATGACTCTAAGGTACACAAATTAAACGATTATATATTTCTTGTTTCGACAATTTTACTTTAGTATTTTTTTAAATATTATTTTTATATTTTGCTTACTCATGTTGGACCTACATATGTACATCTAATTTGCAGTCTACAGATTACTCCTTAGTGAATATTTAATAGATTCTAAATAATACGATTAGATCGCAGATCTTTCTATAAAATAAAAATTGTCTAAGATGACTCTAAGGTACACAAATTAAACGATTATATATTTCTTGTTTCGACAATTTTACTTTAGTATTTTTAAAAATATTATTTTTACATTTTGCTTACTGATGTTGGACCTACATATGTACATCTAATTTGCAGTCTGCAGATTACCTCCCATTAAATATTTAATAAATTTTAAACAATACGATTAAACTGCAGATTTTCATGGAAAATAAAAATTGTCCAATTTACTACGTCGAATCTAATATAACACTACTTTTAAATTCTTCTAAAACAATATCTTTATATTGTACTCGTCGATTTTGCACATACATACGCACATCATATTTGCAATCTACACATTACTTAGTAATATGAGTGTTTATGTAAAGTAAAGATTGTCTGCATGGATACTAAGCAACAGAACTTCAGTACACAATTATTTAATCTGATTTTCATTTTAGTAAGCATTAGAAATAATATAAAGCTCCCCTTAAATGCTTCTACTATTTTTATTATTTTATACTTGATTCGCACATTTCTGTCATAAATACAAGTCCATAGTCTATTAATGAATCTGCTGAGAGCTTCTTAAAAAATTATTAAAAAGAACTGATAATTTTTCTCATGAACACACTACCTTCAGGAAGCTCACTAAATTTTTTAGTACATCCCATATTGTTATCATTCCTCAGCGAATATCCTGTAAATAATTTCAAGAAGAAAGAACCGTGCAACTCGTGAGAATTTATCAAGATTAACCCTTAGCACTTGAATGGCAACTGTGAGGCACCACTAATTATTTAAAACTGTTATTTAAAACAATAATGATAAATGTCTCATTGTTGCAAAGATGAGTAAAAGTAAAAATACTCCGTATATATAAGAGGAAATAAATCCTGTAGAATGAAAATATTTTAGGCCAGAAGAAATGCCTTGATTCTGAACTTAGAACAGCTTCGAGTGCAAAGGGTTAAAAGTGTACGCAAATTTTACATGTCCAAACGGATAAATTCTATCGTTCCTATTACTTGTCTCTTTACTTCGACGTGTCTTCTTGCGTGTCTGCATCGAAGGTATTGGCTAAAGGGAAATATTCTTTACACAGTTATGTAATCTACATCTAGAAGGGGCGGGAGCAGATGTCGCCGAGCAAACGACGGCATAAGAAATATTTAACATACAGGACTGAAAGGGCCGCATTCCTAATTTTCAGTCTGGCCGACATCCAATCTGAGTCGTCGAGATCCACAATGCCGCTCTATTTCCTTGACGCGTATACAATCGCGTCATAGTAATCCTGTTAGGAGACGCTTCGCTGGCCAGAATACACCCCGCTGGGAGCAGAAAAAGGGGGTGCCATCTCTCAGTCGCGACCAACCAATCTCGGCCCACGTTCAAGCCAACTCGATTTATCGCAAAATAGATTCTCCCTTCGCTTCGAAGGTAACTAGCATCGAGTTGACCTGATGTAAACGAAATGAACGTGGCCTCTGTACGTGTGCGGGAGACGGATGGCTATGGTTCAATGATACGTCTGCTGCATGCAATTTATATCTTGTCTTCGATAGATGCTTTTTCAATCGTCCTATGGAATGCACGGTGTCCCGTCATATTGAATATCTCGCTTATTTTGTGTTAATACATAACAATATTGCGGGAAAGCATTGTTTTGTTCGAAGGGTTAAATACTGTGGTGGGATGACATATTTTCTCTAGGTCGTTCTTTTACGAATTTCAAGATTATCAGAATTTTTTTTAATGGAACTACATATCTTCAATATTTTAAATATTTTTCGTAATAGATAGCAATATCACGGGACAATATTGTTTCGTTCGAAGGGACAAATATTGTGACAGCAGAATAAATTTTCTCAACTTTGTACTTTTCCGAATTTCAAGGTCATTGGAATTTTTTTTAATGGAACTATATATCTTCAATATTTTCAATATTTCTCGTAATAGATAGCAATATCACAGGAAAATATTGGTTCATTCGAAGGGACAAATATTGTTATGGCAGAATAAATTTTCTTAACTTTGTATTTCTCCAAATTTCAAGGATATTGGAACATTTTTTAATGGAACCTCCATATTTTTAGTATTGCACTATTGCTGGGGCCAATGTGTATCCTAATATCTAATATACAATGACCTTCGCCCTTCCTTAAATACAAAAGTTCATAAACACAAAGCAATTGGTGGTATCAGTGATCTCTTATAGGAAGATTCATCCTAGGAACTCGAATAATTTTTATTGTTGTATAATTGATGATGTTTGGAACTTTTCACTAATTTTTTAAAATATATTTTTGGTGGTGCATTATGCAGATGCATTAACATTTTAGTTGATCCTTAACCATCTGTTCAATTAAACTAATTGATAGAATCTATGTAATAAAGAAATAATTATAAGATATTGGGAAAAATAGATTCAAGCATTGTACTCGAAGGTACAATGAACGAAATTCCATTTTAACATATTTAATTTTAAGTATGCTTTTGTACTAATTAGCATTCTTTCTCTTGCAATTCTAATAAAATATAGTTCATTGCGTTAACGCTTCGAATACCAAACTAACAGCCACAAATATTCCATAAAATCGAAGTAAGTTATTGAATGAAATAAAAATTGAGGATGTACATAAAATGTGTGACACTGAGTAGTCCTCCAGTTTCCTTACATTTTATGGATTATCATAAAATTGAATGCAATGAATATATTAACGTGAGAATTCGTTTTGAAACCTCACAAATGTTTCCATCACTCATAAATGGCTGATGTGGGAATCAAAATGTTAAACTGTAAAGCCAAACTGTACAAGGGTAGTTATTATTGGTCCACTAAATGAATTGTACAATGCAGAAATACAAAATTTGGTATAATGAATATATCAACGTGAGAATCCATTCAAAACTTCACGAATGCTTCCAACACTCATGTATGAATGACATGCAGTGGAAATGTTAAAATGTAAAATCAAACTGTACGAGGGTAGTTATTTAATGATGCAAAAAAATATTACACAATGCAGAAATACAAAATTTAACTGAATGAATATACTAACTTGAAAATCCATTTTAAAACTTCACGAATGCTTCCATCACCCATATATGGCTGACATGGGTATCAAAATGTGAAAATGCAAAGTGAAACTGTACGAGGGTAGTTATTTAATGGTCCAAAAAAATAATTACACAATGCAGAAATACAAAATTTAGTTGAATGAATATATTAACTTGAGAATTCATTTGAAAACCTCATAAATGCTTTAATTTCCCATATATGGGTAACATGGGAGTCAGAATGTTAAAACGTAAAGTGAAACTGTATCAAGGTAGTTACTTAACGGTCCACCAAATAATTGGACAATGCAGAAATACAAAATTTAGTGCAATGTGTAAATTAACTCAAGAATTCCTTCGAAACCCTCAAAGACTTCGCGAATGCTTCGAACACCCATATTTGAACAAAATATTCATTAAATGAAAAACGACAAACATTGGTAAGTGCTTTACTAACACTTAGCGTACGTTCTGCATAAAAGGTATTAATACCCGACCCGCCATTCCGTTTACCAGTCTGTGGAAAATTTATTAATACCCTTCCCGCCGATAGTGTGTTTTAATGTATTATTTGACCCCCTGTAGTAGGTTTAGTGTTAAGAAGTAGACGAAGTATAATTTTTGTGGAGAGGTATTTCGACAGATCTTCGTCGATCCAAGGGAGTAGAATTCTTCTGTGCCAGTCAAGACTCAACGTTTTTATTCACCCTGTAGATTTCAGCAGACGCAGACAGCAGTAAGCGGTGTCGAGAAATTTAACGAGGCATGCTGCAACGTCAGGGCGCCTTATTAGACCGGATTCCGAGTTTCCATCCGTCGTGTGACTCCGCCACCCACGCATTCAATCTTCAAAAAGCAAGGAATCCGCACAACCCCTAGCTCCACGGTCCTCGCAGTTGCACAATGTCACGGTATGAGGTCCAAGGTGTTCCGCAGACAATAGGAAAATGCGCCACGAAGAAGAAATCCTGACGGTACGGCTCGCAAACCGTGATCCCATCGATTCACGGTTCACTTAGTTCGAGCCTTCGTTCGACGTTTGTCGTACAACTTATTCTGAATGTTGTTACACAACAATCCCTCTGCACTGGGCATGACACGCGAACCGACTCATCCACCTTCGTTTCAACGGAAACCAGGTTTTGGGATCGTCTTGCGAGGACTCGTGGTCGGTTTGGCTTCGCAGTGTCATTTTAGGCGACGTTTCGAAAGGAATCGTGATCTGGGTGGGTGGAATAATTTCTGAAAATTTTACTATGTTAGAACTGGATTAGAAACTTTTACGAACACTCAGAGTTCAGATATAAGAGGGTGTGAATTGAAGTTGTTTGCTAGTTCGTATTTTTGCAATAATTTGGTGGGCCCATTGAAGAACTACCCTCGCACAGTTTGGCTTTACATTTTAACATTTTGACTCCCATGTTGCTTATATATGGGAAATAAACGCATTTATGAGGTTGTTAAATGAATTCTCAAGTTAATATATTCATTCAATTAAATTTTGTATTTCTGCATTGTGTAATTATTTTTTTGGATCATTTAATAACTACCCTCGTACAGTTTCACTTTACATTTTAACGCTTTGATTCCTATGTCAGTCATATATGAGTGCTCGAAGCATTCGTGAAGTCTTTGAGGGTTTCGAAGGAATTCTTCTAAAAATAATACATAATTAGAATCCTGTCGAAGTATATGTTGTAGACGATATTTCGTAAATTGTATACACAGACATGCTCTGAGTTACCTTAATCATCTTTTAACACAAAATATCGGAAAATATAAGGTGTGCTATCTTTTTGTCTTGGAGTGTACAGTGTAGAACAAAGCGAACGAATTTGTTAATAACATATCAAATCTTTAGTAACACGTTGAATGACCAGCACGAAAACTCGAGGAAAAGTAGCTTCGGCACGGAACGTGTTAATCTTGTTAACATACATCGTTGCACTTTATAATTTCACGGCACACCTACGTAAAGATCCGAATCTCCTAATTACCCATTGAAATTCGCTTGGAGGGCTGGCGCAAGCCCACCGACTAAAATCAATTATTACCAATCCAGATAAGCAGATTGCAGAGTGCGGGATCGTAGACCGGATTGATACGATTCGAGCCACGAGTTCCATTTGCTGTTGCAATAAAAGAATCGAGCAAACGAAAGGCTGATCCTCGAACAAGACCCGCGGAGCGGCCCCAGCTGCTTGTGTCCCGGGCTCTTCCGTAACAATCATTAACAGGTTTCGGGTTAATTAGAATTTCAAATCGTCGTCGTCCGGCACCGCCATAAACAATTCCGTTGTCTGGCTCGGGGGCCGTTCGGTGAACGCTAATATCCAAAATCGAAGTGTACACACGGTTCTGGTTCCGCGGTATCCGTGGTCCCGTGTGCGTTTCTCTCCGCGTCATTTACAAGCGGGCAAGTGGCCCCGTCGTAAATCCGGCCTCGTATCGCCGGCTGGGATCGTATTTATCTAACAAATAATTATTCCCGATTATCTCGCGAGTGATGCATGCCTCGGCAAACAGAGATCAAAGATACGGCGGCCGACATCACCCGTTGGGCCTTTGTTTAACGCTTAAACCAAGCCGAAAGGCAACGGTCAACAATTTTCGCCTTTATTTACGACGTGGTGGGCGCCCGTGGACCGAAAGCATACGCGCGAACCGCGCTCGCGCGAGCACGCACGCACGCTCGTGCGAGAGCATAACCCTCCGGGTGCGTGGGTGTTGATGCAAGGGTTAGAGCTCGCCTATTACCGAACGTTGCCTTCGGGGGTGGACTACCCCGACGCCCGGTGCAATCAAATTTTAGAATTATTGCCGTGTGACTGCACGTGTTCCTATTCGTGGAGTCCGAAACGAGCGGCCGGTTTCGGATAAACGCGGTTTCAACGGTCCTCGGGCCCCAAGCACCGGCTGTCCGCCATTTCTCCTGGTGTGAACGCGATGAAATTTAGTGCGACGGACGTACAGTGGGTCCAAAAAGTATTTAACCCTAGGTCTACGGATCCCTCGAAGCGACTATTCTATGTTACTTCATAAAAATCGGAAGAGTTTTTCTACTCAAATTTGTTTACAATATTTTTGCATAGGTCAGCGCGTAGGGGAGAACGCGATAACTCCGGTTAATTTAATTTCTTTGAAAAACAACGAGTAATGGGGATCTTTACAAGGCCTGAATAAACATTCAGACCCTATACTTAAATTATATAATACGGAATTATTTATTATACCAAGTATGTAAATATGAAACCACAATTTTTGTGAAGAAAATACACGTTTATTGTATGAAAATGATACGAAATATTTTATTCGATGTATACTCGCTCAAAGCACTGTGATTTACCAAGAGCACGCTCGTCGTAAGCTTCGACAAGCATTCGATGCGATTCTGCAACAGTTTTCTTCAATTGGTAACAGAAAATTAATGCTATCTTCGAATCGTAATTTCCAGGCACAAAATTCGACATGTTC
Source organism: Agapostemon virescens (assembly GCA_028453745.1). Taxonomy (NCBI): domain Eukaryota; kingdom Metazoa; phylum Arthropoda; class Insecta; order Hymenoptera; family Halictidae; genus Agapostemon; species Agapostemon virescens. The sequence goes on from CM052088.1 coordinate 9,975,501, forward strand.
AACGCTTTTAAAACCTGTGCTGTTGTATGAAACTTGTATGATTGTGAGTTGAAAATCTTTATCAGATGTCAAAACAAGAATGGCATCAACGACGTGGTTTGACGGTGACTACATCGACAGTTAGTGTCACGTATGGGCAAATTCCAGTTTCATATTTACAGACCCGCCAAAGAAATAAATTTATTGAATAATTTCTGATGTATTTGCAAATTTAACGATTGTAAATTAGAAATATTAGAACGCGTAATTTTGACGTGGCACGTAAGCTAAGCGTTAAAGCCGACATATTGCAGAATAAGAGAAAATTATGGACAAGGCAACATAAACAATTGTTTAAATTGAAAAAGCTTATGTGACATTTGTTAAATAAAGATTTCTTTTGTCCATTATCTCGTGCTGTTAGATTTGATTCTCAAAGCGTTACATATCGTTTGCTATAGATTTTGAGGTGCCAAATTTAAATCTGACGGTGGATTATACCTACCTCTTCATAATTGTATACGCAAAGTGAAGGACGTGAAACAGAGTAAAATCATTATTTCTACTTCCTTAAATTCATTGCTTTTAACTGTGTGTGTTTCAACCCCTTGCTATCTATTTTACAGTTCTAGCGATCAGGTTTTCTTCGTTGTCCACAATTTCGTAAAAGAAGAAGAAGATTAAAAACTGTGATAAAATTTGCATGGTTGTGAGTTGAAAATCTTTATCAGATGTCGAAACAAGAAAATGGCATCAATGATGCAGTTTGAGGTTAACTACATTGACAGAAAGTGCCACGTATGGGAAAATTCCGGTTTCATATTTGCAGACGTGGTAAGTACAAAGAATGCTACATGTAGTTTTTGTCAGATGAATGTTACATAATTATCCTCGCTCTTTTAAAAATTCTTTATAAAAATTGATTGAGTACCTTGCTTCCTATTGAAAGAACAGCTAGAGGTGTAATTTTGTCTTGGGTTATTGATGAAGTCGGTGTTTTTTAATTGGATAATTACCTTAACACCTAATGTCCTCCTCACCCGTGTTGCATATGTGCTAACGTTTGATGTCAACACTTAATGTCAACATCTGCAACACGCTGCAACGAAATATTTCGATGCAATGACGGGAGAGAAAATCTTGCACTCATGTCGATGTGCAGCAAATTGTCATCGATTAGTGAATTATGCGATTGTATTTACTATTCACAGCTTATAGTAGTCGTAATAGATGTGCATTTGTTGGTTCATCTTATTAAATGATGAAATGTTTAAAATTATATTTCAGAAACTTTAACCCCCTGCACTCGAAGCAATTTTAATTCCAAAATATTTATTCCGTGGAATCCTCTTTATATTATGCATTTCACGTTAAACCTGTTTTCTCGTTCAATAATCAAATTTTTGCAATTTATAGAATACAGACAATTTGGTAATATGTTTTTAAACCCTTGTTAATTGTTTTAACCCTTAGCACTCAAATGGCTCGTCTGAGGGGAAATTCAAAATAGGCAGAATATTATTCAAAACAATTTTTACATTACAATGTTTGCATTTAAGAAGTTAGTAAAAATTAAAGTGTTGCACTTACGATTAATAATAACAAATTTTATATGCACGAAAGGAAATGAACCACGTACAATGGAATTATTCTAGGACAAAACAATGTCTCGGATTAGGAATTAAAATTGCTTGGAGTGCAAAGGGTTAAAAAATTATATTGCAATTTTTAATATGGCCTGTTATAATTTGAATATATTTAAACACTTTATGCAACGAGAAGTTAAACTTATGGAAAGTAAGAATATGTCTTTCGTGTTTCTCAGGTGTACAGGAAAAATTTGTCAGCACAGTCCATCGGAAAGTGTTATTCCTGGCGACTAAAAAATGGAGATTCAACAAGGATTTCCTCGATGTAGGAGGAAACTGATTAATTGCAGCAGGAAGTGCAGCACAGAATGTTTCTTTAGGCGTAGAGGAAAAAATGGACCTGTAGCGTGTGTTAAGTTCATCAGTGGGAATTCACCCTTCTTAATGATTCACACTTCGCCCTCTCTGAGAATGAGAAATGATTAATGATCATCGAACTGTCATTGTCAACGCCCTGAAGCGACAGCTGGTCTTGTTTTCACAATTGCTCGACATCCTCTACGTAAAATCGACGTAAAAATCTGTCCGCACAATTATATTAGGTTCGTGCGTATAGAATGTCGGATTTTTAAATAAATATATAAAACTGCATATCTTTTCTCGAAAGCTGTTTATTTAATCAAAATGTAGTCCATTTGCATCAATACACGTTTACCAACGAGATTTTGATGCATGGATGCCTGTCTTAATACTTTGACTGCCATGTCACCCATATATGGGTGACAGAATTATTTATTCATGTTTAAAAGTAAATTTTTATATCAATATATTTGTTGCAATCAATTTAGCTGATAACTGGAGAATACAAGAAGGTTAAAAGCAAACCATTTGTCAAACATTCAAAATTTTCAATTGTTGCTTTATTAAATAAATTACTTTGATTTTGTGATTCGGCAGTCAACTGTTTTCATTTTTATACTGTCTAGCCCGTAAAAACTGTTCTAAATGTATAAAAAAGTTCATGATCCGGCGAATAAGCTGGGTGCTGCAAAAGTTCATATTTTAATTTATTTAATTTGGCAATTGTTTTGTACGACGTATGTGGCCGAGCGTTGCCGTGGAGAATTATTGAGACATGCCGATTAAAAAGCGATGGGCGTGTAATTTTCAATTTCTCACCTTGTCAATTTCAGAAAGGTGTCGCAATATCGTGGTATGGTCAACTTTCATTCTGGTATCAAGTTCCCTTACAGATGCAGTTGGATTCGTTTCCACCAATGCTTCGACAGCATCATTTTTCACAGACGTTTCAGTTCTTCCACGCGGTTCATTTTTGTAGGGAAAAATCAGCAGATCGAAATTTTTCAAACCAACGTTGCGCTTTTCGATCGTTAACGGTATTCTCCCCAAACGCCTGGTTTATATTGCTTGCAGCTTTTGCAGCATTATTATCAAGTTTATACTTATTTAACTCACTAACTGCCCAACTAACGACCACAAAAATTCCATAAAATCAAATTAACGTACTTAATGAAGCAGTGATTGAAAACTTCAAATGTATGGCATACAGTTATCTATCCACCTTCTTGTATTCTTCGGGTATCAACTATATTGAATGCAACGAATATATTAACGTACAAGTTTATTTTTAAACATGGACTAATAATTTTGTCACCCATATATGGGTGACTTGGCAGTCAAAGTGTTAAAAATCGTATCCTTACGAAATTCAAAACGAATAATAAAATGGAACGCTTTTGAGAAAAAGCTCTATATAATAAAAAGAACTATATAATAGTTCGCAGACAAAGAGAGCCGGTGGATAGTGCTGAAATTGCAGAAATACCGAGCCCTTTGTTTCACGAATGCACCAAAG